>PVKN010044319.1:0-10104 GCA_004027915.1 Capromys pilorides
AAGAAAAGCAATAAACTTTAGAAGGGGGTGCTCTTCAAGACAATGAGGTGAGACGTATTGGGACACTACCTGCTCATCTCAATATTATCTAATTCCTCCCTTCTATACACTATTAATTTCTTTTGCTGAGGTTCATCTTTCATTCAGTCGTTCTTCACCTTCACACAACTTCATTCCTCAGCTCTGTATTCCATACAGAGTTAGCCTAATGAAACCAAAATGGGATTCATCAAATGATCACTTTTTTTTACAATATTTTTCTTCTTCATGTATCCATTTGTGTACTCTCTGGGAAAACAAGAGCCATGAAAGTATTTCCATATTATCTGCTACTACCATGTGCTCATCAACACTTGCTAAGCAATCAAATTTATTTCTTAGGTTTACTTTTGTGAAGTAGCTGCAGAAATCAGAGCTAGAATGATAAGAAGGCCACATTGTACAATGGACATTTCATAGTTTTCTTTTGAATTAATACTATGCATCCTGAGATATTACAATGAATTCTGAGAAGAAAAAAATAATTCTGTCAAAAAGAGATGACCTATAAGAAAATAAATTCTGATGAAAAATTAACAATAGCAGTCATATAATCATAATCACAATAGTGATGGTTCAGATTTTTATGACACTTAATGCTTCCCAAAGATTTTCCACACATATATTTGACTGAAAATTATCAGTAGTATTTCAATGACAATGAGACCAAACTTTCGAAGAAAATGTATTTACAAGTGATCCCATTAGATTTCTTAAATTTGTAGCCAAGAGAAAAGAAATAATCAAACTATGTATAAGAGAAAATGTCTCACCTATGACAGTTGTCTGGTGCTAACACAAAAGATAGGATTTTTAGATTTTTTTCCCCTAAAGGCATTTAAGAACGTGACATCTACTTCACTTTCTGAAATGTATCAGGTATAGTTTTACCTGGAGAACAGTGATACGTGGCTGACTGTGCTAAAGTCGGGACCCTCATCAGCATGGCAGTGTTAATGTGTAGTTATCTGAGACCATTCATCCTACTCTGAGTGAACAACACTGCCCTGGGCCAAAGGTCCCACCCAGTGGCTGCCCTGAGAATCAGTGAAATTCAACATGGCTTCTCTAGCTCTATCCTTCTTCCCTCTCAGAATGATGCAAATGTTTTGACCTTTGCATGTTTTTAAACATCATTTTACACCCAATTGTTTATGTTCATCCTAATTTTCTTCTCAGAGGTCTATGGAATCCTCTTGTGCTAGACACTTTCATACTTTTTAGTTCTTCTCATCCAAGCTAAGCATTTCCCGGTTATCATCTCTTGATTTAACAACTTAGAACACACTTGAGCTAGTCTCTGAAAGTGGGATGTCCAATACTGGTTATAATATTCCAAGTACAACTTGACTCCGGTAAAACAAAATAGGATTACCTAGGTGCATGCTCACACATACAGACACACACACACACACACACACACACACACACACACCGATTCACACACAAATCTGATGTGATCTAAGAAGACATTAGTATTTTTGACAGCTGCAGCACTCAGCTGACACATACTACATAACTAAAACTATGCTAATATTTATCTACATCACATACCCTAAGAATCTAGGCTATATCCTCTGAAAGAATCCACAGATTCATGTCATAATTTCCAAGTTTCCACTTATGTCCTTTTTTTTATCTACCTAAATCTACTAGTCATCTGGGCCCAACATTAAAAGTGAATGTCACCAAATATCTTGTTGATTTTTCATATTTTCTTTATTATACAACAAGAATCTTTATCCTATCTTTGTAGCATCTGTTTATGCTAATGAGTGTGGTATTTTAAATGTTTTTCATCTTTTAGCTAAAATTAGTTGCTATAAATCTAGAGAACATCATATCATCGCAAATATAACCCCTATTCCAAACAAGAAACCCAAAAGGATTTTGGAAGTACATCTTATTTTCAATTGATGATTTACTACTATGACTTTAATTAACTGGAACATCTTTATTTTCACTAACGTGTGTGTTCCGATGAGAATCACAACATTATCTTAGTCTTCACTCTGTTTTCTGTCTTCATTCTCTATCCAGAACCATTTAGTTTTAGGCTTATCCGACATCTGTGTTTATGAAACCATAAACTATAGATAAGCACAATTTTGTAAGTATTCCAGGATCCCTTTTCTAGCTGAGTGAAGGGGGAGGGGTCGAGGGGAATAGACCGTATAGGGGGTAGGGGGATGGGCTGTATAGCCGGCTTAAGTCCACAGGGTTACCGCCAACTTCTAGGAATGATCTCACCTCATACTTCTCCAGTCCATCACCCTTCATGGCTGTTGCCATTGCTTTATTGTAGGTCATCGTCCTCTCAGAGCTTGTTGATGTGCTCCAGTTGCCTGGCCCCTAATAGCCTGTCTTCAGTGTCCTCTTGTGCTGCACTCAAGCTTTCCAAATACAGAAATCTAATTGTGCTGAGCTCTTCCTTATACTATTTTGGAGCCTCTTCATTGTTTTCAGAATGATAAGGAGCTACAGCATACATGAGAATCAGATTTCAGAAGCAACTGATGAAACAAAAGTCACATAGGATCAAAATTAACCTAGAATCATTCTTGAGCACCCACGGATGTAATATACATATTTCATATATCATTCCATAGAAAAGCAATGTCCAAACATATACATATATATAATTTGTTATATATAAAATGATTACATGTACAAAATATAATTTTCCAATACTATAATTCATCACCGTTTGACTTCATACATAAAGTTAGATTCTTCAGTCAAATGTTTCAATTATCTAACTCTGGAAAAAGTACAAGTCTATTAGAACGCTTTTAATAAGCATTTATTAAATACACACTATGTACCTAAAACTGCTATGGCTTAGGGCTACAAGATCCTCTAAACACCTAGCGTGTTCAGGGGTGAGGGTTGTAGGAGAGGAGCAGATTTGGGTGCATTACACCCATTGGTGAATTCACAGCTGAAGGTTCTGTTAGGAGGTGACCCAGTCACAAGTAGGCCACAGGAGAGGGCTGCGGGGGGCAACCTGCAAGGCTATGTCTCTCTTCCAGCTCTTCCCTTTCCTCTACTTCCAAGCTACCTTGATAGGAGGAGCTGTCCTCTGCTGGGACCCTTCCACCATTCCCCCATGCTATCACCGCATTTCAACTTGCTGAACACGGACTGAATCATGAGCCCAACAAACCTCTCCATTAATAGGTTGTGAGCGCCAAGTATTTTGTCCCAGGGATACAACAGTGACTAAGACCATCTCTTAGGTACCAGAGATACACTGAGCAACAAAACAAATGAAAACCTCCACCCTGAGGACTCGGGAAGTATGAACTAAACAAACAAGTCACATGCTCACAAAATCTAATGGCAGTTCAGTGTGACAGAAGAAGCTGAGGTACTGAAATGTGAGGAGAGAAGATTTGGAGAGCAGAGTAGAGAGAGGGCCACAGCCTTTGGCAAGATGTTCTGAGAAGGGCTCGCTGAGAAGCAGCCCCAGATCAAAGCCCTGTAGAGCCGGGCCCAACAGCCATTCTGAGGAGAAGTGTTCCCTAGCAGAGAGGAACACTGGATACCCACCCTGAAGGCCACCAGGGCCAAGAGTCATTGGCGGTGGAAGTGGAAGGAGCTCTGGGAGAGTGAGGCAGTCAGGTCTCCAGTCATGTGGGCCCTAGAGTGTCTTGAGGGTTTCCAGCAGTGCGTCATGGTCAGACAACCATGCTTGCCCTGCCCTTCACCCCACCACCCCTTGCCGTGTGCCATGGCATCCAAATGCCTCCATCTCACTCCTCTGCTACCCATCAGGCCTCAGCAGCCTCTGCTCAAATGATGTCCCTTGCTCTAATCCACAGCTGACTCAGGCTTCTTATCCTGGCCTCGATGGGGACGGGCTGCTGAGTGGGGGTGACTTCCCTGCTTCCCCTGGCAGGGCTCACGCAGTATAACGCCTCCACTGTGGAAAACACCCAGCCTTGGACAGAACTCCAAGAGCACAGGGGGAGCCTCTGGGGATGCAGGAGAAGCCCTGCGCTGTGGGGAGCTTTGAATGGCCACAATGCCTCCATCTCAGCTTCCTGTCTCTTCTTAAGAGAATTATGTCTTAACACATCTCCTTCATTGTCTCTCAAACTCGATTCTGACTACAATCTTTTGCCCTTTAATCTTATTATACATCCCTAGGATGGTGAAAAGTCTGTCCTTTGTTAAACTTTAGGCAGACTTCTACTTTCAGGCTCATAAGATAAGGAAGATATCTTAATCTAATTGTCAGGTTAGAAATATTTTTTTAAGTTTTGTGCTATTAATACATCACAGTAATAGACACCAGACCAAGACGCCAGTCCCGTGTTAAGTGGAGGTATCCTGGTTATGTCAGTAGAAAGAAACGTGCGGACAACCTGTGTTTTAACCCACACTTTTAAACTCGTGTTCTGAAAGTGGGAAGACAGAAACATGACATCACCAAGAAGATTGTCGAGTTTGAGTCCAGACAGGGTCAGCTCCTGCAAAGAAGAGATTACAAATCTTGCCGCTAATGTCTTCCACAGATAGAACCAGAACATTCAGGCAGGAAGAGTGCGAAGAAAAAGGAGAAAATTTCCTGTGCTATCCGCTGCTCAAAATGTTAGCACCTAAGGGTGGCTGTGATCCTTATCACGGTTGGAAAACATCTGCCCCTGTCTTTCTTCAGGACAACTCGGTGCTGCGCGCCAATTTGGAAAGGCCGCGCAGCCTTTCCATGTGCGCTGGGCCCCCCTCTCTCACACGGAGGGAAGATAACGCGCTCTGAGGGAAGAGGCCAAAGACCCACTGCTTTTTGAAACTGCCTGACGCGGATTAACGGCCTTTGCCACCCTCTTTTAAACAACTTCGGTCGGTTTTCCACAAGCACCTCGTTTATCTTGAGGCCCTTTCATCTATTATCTAACTGTAAGCGTGTCCGTAGCTCATCAGCTGAATTCGCTCTGACAGAGAAGTCTCATGACGAGTGGCCAACAGCCTCGTGTCAGGTCTGTGAGCAGCTGTGGAATTAAGGTGATGGGAAAAGGGTAACCTCGGGCGACTCCTAACAGCATTCTCTGAACAACAAAAATAGAGCCTAAATCATTCTCCCCTCAAGAAAGCAGCCCCTCTGTGCTAATATTAGCAGTTGGCTTCACACACAGATCAAAAACACCGCGTTAAGCTGTGTCTCCGCTCGTGTTTCTATGTGGTCACCACTTCCAGTCTAGAGGTGAAAGTCACCTCCAAGTGGTTTGTACCTCCAACAAGTTCATTCCAGATATTTCTGACCCCAGCGAGAAAAGCAAAGAGGAAAGACCACCTTCCATCCTCCTTAGAGTGTGGCCACCTGGGCCTTGGTGGCTTCTAATTGTTATGTTACATCACTTCTTCCTGAAGAACTGAGAATGGTTTTGTGATGAAAACAAAAATACCTGAGGCACAAATATAAAATTCTTATTTTTAAACAGCTGCTCCAGCTTGGTTTATAGTCATGTGAAAGTACAGGATGTCTGCACCAAAGATTCCTACAACAACTTACATTTGAAAACAAAGTTCAGACTCGGCTGTATGCGTTCATAAATATTTTGAGTAGCTGAAGTAGACTTTGAGAAATTTTGCCACTGCACCATGCAATGTTTATACTTTCTGTGGACAGAACAGGAGCTCTTTAAAGTTAGTATTTTTATTGAATTGGCAAGAAGGTTCCTCTAGTTCTAAAATCCTTCACTCCCAAGTGGCATGATCTATATCTGCCCAGCCAATGAGTAAATCAACTCATCAGGCTGTGTTTAGCTATTGTAATCACATGATTTTTCAGAATCATTGAAACAGAACTCTTCAGTCCCTAAGGTAAAACTGTTATAAATAATGGCTTTTAATCGCTGAACGCTTACACAGCACTTCTGCTCCAGGCCTGAAAGAATAATGTCATTAAGAAGGAAGGAACCAGTGTGAACGTAACCTAAGGAATATTATTGAAGAGTGGCTGCTGTCTATGGGCAAAATAAACAGCTTCTGAGGTCTTTTAACAGAGCTGGAGCCAGGTACATGGGGACTGGAATCAAACAAGTATCTGTATGTTACAGGTTTCCTACCCTTAATGACTTTCCACTTACATCATTTTGTAGGATGCTTTATTTGAAAAATAATGTACTCAAATATCCAATTAGAAAAGATGAAGATAAAGGCTACCTTTCATTGGAATTGTCATTCTCTCCTTCTTTAGACACCATGAGGATCACATACGGAGCAGGTGATGACATTAGGGGGCAGACGATCGAGCAAGAAGTATTTGTTGCTGGATGTCTTTCAAAATAAATTTTTCTTAAAGATATGTTTTGCCTTGATGAGTTAAGAGTGCAAAGCAAGGATTTTTGTGGAGGCGTTCACCATAGTAGTGATTCTTCAGACATGCTCACTATGAATTAAGATAATTCGCTGGAATATTGGGATCATCAAACTGGGGCTCTGGGGGTTGTTATTTTGGTCTCTGTGGACACAGAAGATGGACGTGTCAGAAGCTGCAGTACAGCGGCCCTTGCAGCCCTTTGTGTTTCCATGCCAGCCCTGCACCAGCCCTCTGCACAGAGGCACGGAAAGACCCTAAGTATCCAGAACCTCCCCTAAGGTAGGCGCAAGTGTGCTCTTGCTCTCATGCTCTTCCCATCTCCCTTGTGGGGCCTGCCACGGGGCGCATCTCCCGCAGCTGTACGGCACCTGAGCTACTGATGCCAAGCCGCAAGGGTCCACGCCTGTCCACTTGAGTAATTGCCAAAGTGAAAATTGGCACATTTAGAAGTGAACTCATTCGTGAATCTCTCTCTCCCTCTCTCCCTCTCCCTCTCTTCCCTCCTCCTCTCTCCCCTTTCCCTCTGTCCTTCTCTCCCCTCCCCCCCTTTCTGTCCCTATCTCTCTCTCTGCCTATCTCCCTCTCTCCCTCTCCCCCTCTCTCTCCTATATTGTGTCTCCCTCCTGTAGCTTTTCCCAGTGTGACAATCTCTAGCCATGCTAAACACAATTCAGGGATTATGTTACACTCCTCCTTTTCCTTCATTTTCTGAGTTTGTCACTAGACAATTCCTGCTAATGACTCACAAAACCTAAGTCTTTCAAATCCAAGCTTCCTATCTATTCTCATCTCCATTATCCTAGGAGAGCCTGGCACACATTGGTCACAGAATCTGCCAGGCTATGTGATTTGTAACAAGCTGTCTCATGCTCCAAGCTTTCCCAGAAAGCATGCTCAAATACAACTATTATCAACATATTTGTCACTGTATCAGAAGTCTCCTATGGCTGCAAGCCCATAGTATCCCTTAGTACTTTTAAAGTCATAGGGTTGGGGAGAGAGCTCAGTGGCATAAGTGACTGCCTGGCAAGCACAAGGTCCTGAGTTCTATCCCCAGTACTATAAAAGAAAGAAAGAAAAGAAAGAAAGAAAGAAAGAAAGAAAGAAAGAAAGAAAGAAAGAAAGAAAGATTGGCATGAAGATTGGCAGGAGAGATAACTCAGCAGTCTAAGTACCAGCCTGGCAAGCACCAGGACCTGGCTTTGATCCCTGGTGCCACATGCTGGTGCAGGGCTCCACCTTGGAAGCCCACGTGCGCTGGGCCGGCCACCAGAACTGGACATGGTGGCACACGCCTGAAACCCCAGTGCGGGGGAGGCTGAGACCGGAGGATCACTACAAATCTGAGCTACATAGCAAGTCTCTGTATCAAATAAACAAATAAATAAACTCGTGAAGACACTTTCTACATCAAATCAAACTATTTCCTACATAAAGCTAAGAATCTTTCTATAACTTCTACCCTTCTGTTCTGCGTCAACAGGAGGTTCTGTTTCCTTCTAGCAGACTTTCCCTGAGACGTCTGACAGCAATGCTCTGGTAGCTGCTTCAGCCTGCCTGCTCCCCGACAGCTTCTCCTCGCTCTGGTGACTTCTTTTTTCCCCATCCTATGCCAGACCATTTCGACCCACTGCCATGGCCCCACATAATGTGTACACCCCTCTGGCCATGAATATTATCATATTACTTTTCTCCACTTTCGTATTCTTCTTTGCCTTTTCAGATTAATATGTGAAATACCCCATCCAGCTTTTTATAAACTATTACCAGGTGAGTGTATTGGAGAATTTAAGCCAATGATCGAAATTTCACCTTTTATATTGCACTTTGGCTTTTGGCATGACACATCATTTACATTTAATCAATATGTTTGGTGATTGGCTGATATCAAGGATCTAGGAGTTATTGTGTTTGAGTGATGTCAGGGGGCAAAACACATCTAAGCTCTTTGAAAGCAACTTAGGGAGAAAATCAAGAGAGCTCACGTTACAAAGGCATTGTATCTTTAGCTCCCAGATATTGTTAAAAAAGAAAAAAATAGCTCCCATTAGACAAACACCCTTGGCAGGAAACAGTCACTCCACTTTCATTCCCGACCCTGAGGCCAGTGACCTCCCTTGAACTCTGAGATGACAGTTTGCCCAGTTCCCTGAAGATGGCATTCACAAACAACCCCATTAGATTTCCTAAAGACCTTAATTGCCCAATTCCTTTCACCCAGGTTTCTGAGGTTCAAGGAATGCCATCCTTCAGTTACTCTCTTGTATGGGTTCTAGCTATTGTTGCCTTAATCTTTTCTGAATCCCTGAGAATGCAAAGAACTGCAGCCGACTTTGATTCTCCTACTGAATTACAAGATACTTTACATACTTCTGTCACACAGACATTCGCCTGTGTTTACTGTTCAGAAATGACATTCACTTTCATGTCGAAACACAGAGGAGAAGCGCCGTGGCAACCAATAAAATCTTAAAGATCCAAAAGCTGATAGCCCTCCAAAGACCGTGTGAAAGACCTAAAAAATTAACAAAGCCCTTGCTGCCATCCTAACTCTGCACGCCAATCTTATGGGGCTGCTGTAGGAATTAAGTATGTATGCCACATCTCTACTGGGAGAAATTACTTAACTTTGTTTGCAGCCCAAATCCACATATGTTTTCAGCACCTACTCTTTGCACAGCAGGGTATTATAAGTTTGTGGAAGACCAAGTAATGTCTTTTAAGCTTAGCTTCCTTTCCATGGATTAGATGACCTTAGGAGAAACTATTACGCTGCACACACGCAGATGTTTTTGCCTGAAACTAAAGTGAGCCTTTAGGACAGGTGGAAAAAGAAGGACAAAAATAAGCAAAAGAAGAGATTAATAAGATAACAAAAAAATTAGGAGCTCTCTTCACTTAGTTCAGTCATGCAAGAAGTACAACCTTTTAATTTCCTGGTCTAAAATTCGGCAGTAGTCTTATACTCAAACCTTTATAATTAATTTTTTCAAGTCCAGGAGACGTTGCCCTGATGAATAGAATATCTGTGGGTTACTGATGTTTCTTTTATTTTCCATGCAATTTGTTCCCAGTGGTAAATGAAAGAGCACGAAGAGCCAGTGGGTGACTTGATGTGCTCGTCCCCACCATCGCCATCCCTGAGCACATGCAGATGGGCACCCTCCCTCCACAAAGCACTTGGAGTTGGGCACGGCTATGTTAAGGTGAGCATGGGGTAGGAGAAGGCTTTCTCAGAGGATGACCCCAGCAGAAATCATCACCCTGTGCTACCTGAAGGACTTTCAATATTTCTAATAGCTTTTGATAGCATTAGATAATAATAAATATCAGCAAAAGTACTTGCATGGTCTGTGAAAACATTATACTTTTTGTATGCTTTAATTAAATGAGGAAAGTTCCTAATTCTGTGTTATCTTATCAGTCACTTTTTACTTATTTTGTCCTCTTCCACAGATAGATTGTTTCTTTAGCCAAGCATAGTGATGAAGGGCTGGGGTTGTAACTCAGGAGTACAGGGCCTGCCTGGAGCACACAAAACCCTGGTTCAATCCCCAGCACCACAAAATAAAACCTAAACAAAATTCAAAGTGACTGAAACCATACTTTCGCACTTGAAGAGCAGTTTGGCTAACATCTCTGAGAACACACCAATTCTCAAATTTTGACTTCACAAGGTAATCTTTGAGAAAAGAAGAGTAAAAATGGACACAACTCAAGCAAGGTCCACCAAGGAACAG
>PVKN010044320.1:0-10096 GCA_004027915.1 Capromys pilorides
ACAGAGAGACAACTGGTTTAAGGCGAACAAAAATACAATTAGAAAAGACGATTAGATAAGAAATAATGCTTGCATCTTGTTCTCTGAACAACTACAATGAAGACAACATTATGCAACGTTTTAACTATTGCAAATAATAATAATAAATTTTAAAAAGAGATACACAAAAAATATAAAAGAAGATTGAGCTCTAATATTCTATAGCACAGGAGGGGGAATATTGATAACAATAATTTTTAAATGACTAGAAGGTTTTACATATTTCCAATACAAACATGATAAATATGCAAAGCGATACATACACTAATTTCTTGGCTTGATCATTCCACATTGTATGTCTATGTTGAAATATCACATTATACCCACTGAATATCTCCAATTACTGTGTGTCAATTAAAAATAAAAATTACGCCTGATGGACTTTGTGTCACAGGTGGGCTGTTTCGTACAAACATGACCCAGCGGCCTATCATATGAGGAACTTGTGTGGAGACTGCGTTTCTGCCCACGCCGGGGAGCAACGTGGTCCGCAAGCTCATCAGCGCTCAGCAAACCCCGGGGCCTGATCCCAGGCTCGGGTGCACTCTCCACCCCTCTCTGGATGTCGCCTCCGTGTTCTGGAGGGACAGCACCGCCAGCAGACACTTACCATTAACCCTGCTGTTCCAGGGTCTCCCATGCGGCCTCCGGGTCCTTGCGCACCTCTGGATCCCTAGACAGGAGAAAAGCCAGCACACTTATTAAAAACAGTCACAGTGGTCCTTCACAGCACGAGCTGCGTGTCATCGCATGTGGAGAAAGGCTGCCAAGCTGGCAGTGCCCACCACCTCCGCCCAGCTGCAGGGCGGCAGTGGCAACACTCAAGTGTGAAAGCTTCCCATGGACATAATTTTTGTTATTATTGTTTTTGCATTTTACAGAAGGGTCTGCAGGGTGCTCAGGGTCTCACTAATAGATCAGACTCATAGTGATCCACCTGTTTTCAGCCTCCCAAGAGCTGAGATTACAGGCGCGCGCCACCACGTCCAGTCTCAATTGCTGTTTCAGTGGGCCCCAGGGGTCGGGCTGGCAGGGCAGGCCTGGGGTCGAATCCTTGGCCCCTGCGCCTGCTTGTAGGTGCTTTAATCCACTGGCCGGCCCTTCATTCTCTTTTTTTTTAACACATAAATCTTGTACGAGTGCAAGACAAGGACGCCTGCTGCAGTGGCACACAGCTGTAGTCCCAGCTACCAGGAGGCTGAAGCAGAACAATCGCTTGAGCTCAGGGGTGTGGGCAACACACCAAGATCCCAGCTCAAATCAACAAATAAAAGGTGGATGATGAAGAAAGCTTGTTGCGAGCTATTCCTAAATTCCATAGATAGCATACCTTAATTTCTAAAAAACATTAGGACTAATGTTGACGTTTAAATATCAATGTATTTCTATTTTTAATATATGCATAAAAGGTGGCCAACAAGATCAAAGTGAATGGAAATCTCACCCCCTGCCCAGGGACTAGATGACACCACCATAAAAATTCTACGAAAAACATGAGTCACAGCGTCACTAGGCACGCTGGCAGAAGAAGATTCTACCCTGGCAAGCTGGAAGGCTGGGGAAGAGGCCCCCACTCTACTTCTTTGTCTGATAACCTTGGTGAGTGTACAACAGTGGCTCTCAATAGGAAGATGAGCCGCTAGTTACATAAACAGCAACATCAAAACATCGCATTTATTACATAGAACTGAGCTTCCAGTGGTAACAAAGAGACCAACGTGGGAAAATCTGTCGAAGCCAAGAAATAACAAAGCCAAAGGGTAGGATGATCCAGGAAATAGAATCAAGAAAAGATGGGGCAAGATATGAAGTGTAATACACAACTATTGACTCGGCAGGTAAAAAATGATACAGACAGAGCACGATAATTCTACTGGGTGTAGACATGCTTATGTATATCATAAACTCTGTCTCTAAGCAGACCGACATTCAAACACCGTAAGCACCTGCGTATTCCTGAGTAATGTCACATGATCACTGAGCGCTAGAAGGACAAGGTAAGAGGAAGCCGGTTGAGACTCAAGGACCTCGTCCAGGGCACTCGGCCTATGTTGTCACACACAGATGTAACACTCTGCGGTCACCATCTTGAAATTCTTCCTAACTTTTGAACAAGGAACTTAGATTTTCATTTATCACAGATTACGCAGCTAGTAGAAGACTGTTGGAGAAGGAAAAACAGAAGCAGACGCCCTGCTCCAGAGACTTACCGGTAAGCCAGGTGCCCCTGGGTGCCCCCTGTCTCCCTGCAATAACAACAGCACATTGTCTTAGAAGAAGAGCACAGTTTTCCTAAAACATAGATGACGTGAAAATGGGAGCAAATACAGAAATGCTTCAGGTTGATCTAAGTGTGCGGGGTGTTCAGCTTCTCAGTGCAGAGGAGGCCACTGCAGAAGCACTGTGTGGAGGTGACTTTCTTTTTCTGTTCTGAGACCCTGGATTCTCCTACTGGGCAGGGACCAGAGAATGATGGCTGGAATCCCGGCCCCACTGAGTAAACACACCATCATCCTTCTGTTTTGGTCCCAGCTCTCAGCCCAACAGCCCCATCTCCTGCAGGTCCCCTGATTCTGACCTGATGGCCACACCTGGTCTTGCCCTTCAAGAACACCTCAGAGGGGACGTAGAAGGGTCTCACGGGGAGAGCCTGTGATGCCTGCTTCAGCCCACATCTGAAGCTTGTTACTCTGCACTAAGACTCAACTCACTTTTATGGATCAAGGATATATATTGGCTTGGATTGAGGCTACTTTTAAATGTAAATTATGCCTAAAATAAAATCTGCTACTTTAGCCATCCTAGGGGTACAGATATCCTGGGGGCACTAAGTACAGCCCATCGTTACTCAACTGGGACCTCCACTGACCTCAGGAATTTTTCATCTTCCTCTATGGGAACTCTGTACCCATTAAACACTGTTTCCCCAGTACTCTCCTCCTCAGCTCCTATCAACCACCATCCTACTTTCTGTGTCAAGGAATTTGACTACTCTCAGAGCCTCATATAACTGGATTTATACAATATTGGTCTTTTTGTGACTAGCTTATTTCACAAAACATGGTATCCTGAAGGTTCCCTCAAATGGCTGCATCTGTCAGAATTTCCTTTCTTTCCAAGGCAGCCTCATATTTATTCATAGAGATAGGTCCACATCTGCAAGCTGTTTTTCCATTCATCTTTGGATCATGACTTGGGCAACTTCTACCCTTCAGCGACCATCAGCAACGCTACCATGCACACGAGCATGTAAGCATCTGTCGGAGTCTCTGTTCTCAACTCTTCTAGATCACATACACAGACGTAAAGCTGCAGAACCATATGGTAACCTTACATTTCATTCTATGAGGAATTACTTTCCACAAGAGCTGAACTCTTCTCACCAACAATGCCTGGGGGCTTCAGTTCTCTAGATAACTACCGATACTGTTCTCTGATATTGCTTTCTATAGTAGCCACCTGAATGACAATAGCATCAGTCTCAAAATAGTTGATTTACAGCTCATTTTATTATCAAGTTTCCATTTCTGAAGATGAGTAATTCTCATACCCAAGAGATGGAGGCAGAGGGATGAAGAGATGGGGGATAAAAATATTTTTAAAAATAATTAAAATGTGTCGTATACATAACCTAATAAAAACTGAATTTTCATACTCATTTCTCCTTCTACAATACTTGTTTTCTGGTGTTGCAGTTACAAAAATAGTCACCATAAATAATGCTGTACAATATTGTATAGCTCATAATGGTCTACAATCAGAATTATTACATTAACAGTTAGAAGTGAATATCATTGTCATTTTCTTTTACAATTAAGGCAAACGAGGCTCAGTTGGGCTAAAGAAGCTGCTTGTGTCAGAGTTGGCCCATGCCTTCCCGGTCACCCTGATGGCCCCCACAAGGACCTGTTGTGACGCTCTTTATTCAGAGTTTAGGCATCCGGCCTGCTGCTGGCTATTCTTTTGCTCTTGCTTATTTGAATGCAAAGGAGAGGTCTTGGGCTGTAGATAAAATCTGTGATGTGATTCATATGTATAAGTAACAAAGCATCCTTTTGAAAAATATTTTATAATAACATTTTTAAAAGGAGGGGAAGCAGGCTTAGCTACAGCTTGGACACATCTGGAGGGAGGAAGCATCGCAGCACTTCCAGTTCAGTATGAATGACTGGCACAGAAGCCACTAACAAATTCTGTGAGCCCACAAATGGGATCCCCCTTCAGAGGTTTCTCCTCCAGGGGGCACAGACATTAGGGATTACTGGGAGCAACCTAGGCCTAGCTTACTGTTATGGTTTGTACATAGGTGTCCCCCCAAAGCCTCATGCAGTCATGGGCAGCTTCTGGAATTTGTAATTAATTATTGTGAAAACGGGTGCTGCCCCTCCCCTGGGGCAGGTGATTTGCATTTCAATGTAAGGGAGGAAGAGAAGTTAGCTGCTTGAGCTGCTGCTACCTCTCCCTGCACTCTTGCTCTTGCTCTTGCCTGCCACCATGAAAGGTTGCCCTCTGCTGTGTGCCTCTCTGCCTTGGAGCCAGCTGAATATGGACTGAAACCTCCAGTAACTGTGAGCTAAATAAACCTTTCCTTCCCTCATTTTGAGTGTCGGGTGTTTGTTCCAGCAACAAGAGAAGAGTAACTAAGACATTTACCTAATGGCTTAAAATACTTTTCCATAAGAAAAATGACCGCCTATCCTGAAAATGTACCTCCTCCTCCTCCTCCTCCTGATCAACATGTCTACTGACCTCTGCACTTACCCACGACTTCTCATGGAGCAGATGAGGTTGCTACTGAAGAGCTTATTCCTGAATGCTATGCATCATCCTCTGCTAAAAACAATTTATGCAGGATAGTGCTAAAAGCTATTCATGGTTTTCATATTCCATAGTGTTGGCTTTGATTATGCTGGACGCCAAAAATTAATACTAGAATATCTTAACTACAAATGAACGTGTGTCCTCCCCTGGCGGTTATTTCCTCCCACCCTAGGGGACATTGGTAATGTCTGGAAATACTACTGGTGGGAATAAGAAGATGTTGCTGGAGGCAGCTAACAGGTCAAATCGGGGGGCAGGCGGGCTGCTCAGCACCCTAAATTGCTCAGGAGAGCCCCCCAAGAAGTGATTGTCTGGCCCAAAAGGTCAATAGTGACAGCCTTGAGCAACTGAGGTAAATACGTCCTTGCAGTTTCCAAATGGTTTCGTGGGACCAGAAGCTCACAGACAGAGTGAACAAGACCAGCATTTTCACACAGGAAGAATAGCACCACCTCAGCGTGTCAGCATGATGTGAAAGGGAAAATTGTGGTACTCCGCGGCATGCCACAGAAAATCCCTGTCCATATACTTGCTGTGGGGCTCAGCTCCTGGGAAAAAACCCACAAAGATCCAAAAACTTACTTGAATCCCTTTAATGCCACCTGCAACGAACACTGAGTTTCCTTTTTCTCCTTTTTCTCCAGGAAGGCCCTGAGAACAAAATCATCAGTTAAGAGGGGAAAATGCAGGACCATTTCAGTGTTTTCTCTATGAAGGAAACTCCTCAGCGGACCCCTCCGAGAGTTTTCCTAACACAACAGCCTCACATTCTACTTGAACTCTTACTGTATCTCAGCTCAGTTGCCACACAGAAATTGCACTACTTGATAGGTTAAGATTCTATAAAGAGCATATGAATTTCAGCGTGGATCCCACCTCGGAGTGTCTGATTCCATTTCCAGTGGGATACACTTCATGGTTTTAGGCTGAGTTATATCAACATTTAGCCTGAGAAGTCGGATTTGCCCACACAGCCAGTCCTGGCCTTGTACAGTTCCTGTCTGCGTAAACTTCAGGTACACAATTAAAGAACACCAGGCCAGTAACATGATGCAAATCTCAGTTACCTTCATAACTGAAATATAACTTCATGGAGTACAAAATTCACTTTTAGCCTCTCATTTCACAAATCAACAAATAATTAATAGACAAGTTGTGGGCATTGACCAATCAATGCACGTGGTACGTAAGTGTGTGCATCTGCACACGCATGGCAAGGCACGTGGGTGAGCTGCTTCCTTGCCTCCCGGTGATAAATGTCATTTTGTAAATGACATTTTACAAAAATGGACGGATGAAGAGGGAATTGGTCAATAAAGACAAAAGCAAAACAAGTAGGGAAAAACTGCAATGCTGGGAATGCAATGGAAATAAAACACAAGCGGAGTCGGGCTGACCTGATAGCGCAGTGGACTAAAGCGCCTGCTTAGGCAGAGTGCAGCCGCAGGAGTTCAATCCCTGGTGGGCCATGCAGGCCCCGCCCTCCAGGGGCCCTGAGAAGGCTATGGAGACTGGGCGTGGTGGCACGTGCCTGTAATTCCAGCACTTCAGAAGCTGAAAAGAGGAGGACCACTACAAATCCAATCTGTATAATGAGACTCTGTAGACCCTGTACTAAATGCATTAAAAAGAAAGAAAGAAAGAAAGAAAGAAAGAAAGAAAGAAAGAAAGAAAGAAAGAAAGAAAGAAATGCATATTCACCAGTCTGCAGCGCGCACACATTCAAGTCCTGCCCACCGCTCCATCCACAGACCCGGAAGTCCTCTTGGATCACCAGCACTCGCATTCATTCTGTCTCTTACATGGACCCAGCCTGCTCCTACCTCGAGGCCTTTGCACATATGATTTCTATGAGGCTCAGGTGTGGGCTTCTTACCGGGGGGCCTCTTGGGCCAGGAGTTCCTCTTTCTCCTGGAAACCCTGGGTCTCCTCTGGAGCCATTGTATCCATTTGCACCAGGTTTGCCTCTGGACCCAGAAGGCCCTGGGTAACCCTACCGAAAACAAAACAGTAAGTGAAGAATTTTTGCCAGACTATCATAACATGACATCTATGCAATACAAATCGGGCACGGTGGCGCATGCCTGTAATCTCAGCACTAGGGAGGCTGAGGCAGGACGATCAGTGTGAGTAAGTTCCAGAGCAGCCTGGGCTATAAAAGTGAGCTCAAGACCAGCCTGAATTGCATGGTGAGATCCTATCTCAAAAAGACAAAAAAAAAAAAAAAAAAAAAAGGCATTTATGCAATATAATCTCAAACTGTGACTCATATATTATTTAATTTTGTAAAGCTTCCCCCCTACCCAAAAGTGCTAGATTACATAAAACAACTAAAAATAAGAAATTTTATTATTTTTCTTTTCATTTTCTCTCTATATTTAGGACAAGGTCTACAGGGACTATGGGGACTCACTAGGTAGATGAGACTCACAGTGATTCTCCTGTTTTCAGCCTCCCAGGTGCTGAGATTACAGGTGCGCTCCACCAAGCCCAGTCTCAACGCCGTTATGACAGCACACCGGGTATCAAATCCCAGACCCTGCACTCTGTCTAAGCAAGCCGTTTAGTCTGCTGAGCTATCAAGCCAGCCCAAAATAAGAAATTTTAATACTCTCAAATTTAAATGAGTTTAGTTTAGAATATTCTAGGAGACTGGGGAAGGAAACTTTGCCTGAGATCATTAGAAAGATTCCAATGAACTGCAGAGCCCCCAAATAGCTTTCTTCCATTCAATTTCCATATTAGAATTGAGTCTTAGGTCCGCTTATTTCCATCTGGGGACCCACCAGGAAATACGATGTTCATTTGGAGCCTACTTTTACTTCCAGAACATTGTTCTTGACATCACAAGTGTGCATCTGCTCAAAACCCTGTTCTCCAGGAAAAGTCTCTTTGTTTCAGAGTTATTGTACAAAACTAAAATGCAAAAGCCCTTACATACATTTTTTATATGGGGCATAAAAAAAGTCTGTCCAATATTTATACTTCTTGAACATGTGGTTTTAAGGATTCTGATAAGTATGTCTCCTTTCTTTCAACAAAAGAAATGAAGAAAATTTAGGGAAACTTACAGGTATACCATCCAAACCCGGAAATCCAGGAACCCCAGTTGGACCCTAAAATTCCAGAAAATAAAGTAATGATATAAAAATTGCTAACTTATTAGATTAACAAACGGATTTACTCAAAATTAGGAAATACTAGGGACTGATATTTAAGAATGTTCATGGATCACCGTCACTTGCTTTGATTTTGATGAGCTTAAATAACAACAACCTTTGCACTCTGTATGTGCGCTTAGGGAATACCGACCGCACTAACTCAAATAAAATATTCAACGCATTGCAAGTCAGAAATTCCATGTCTGAGGGCCTACGGCACGGTCACAGACTCTTGAAACAACGTGAGCAGCAACAACGTCCGGGGTTATCTTTCGACTCCAGCATGACATGAAGTTAGGACAGCATCTCAGGCTCTCATGGCCGGGCAATGCTTGATGGCTTCATCCACAACATGGCATGTCACGCAGTAAATTAAAGGAATAAATTCAATCTATGCCAATTAGTATAAAGTAATCTCTAAGACATATTACTGAGTGAAAAAAAAAGGGCTTGTAATGATACACATAACATATTATTTATGTTATGTTACTTAATATATTCATGTATACTATTTATGAGGTTTCTTTCATTTGGTTGGTTGGTTGGTTGGTGCTTTTAGCCATCAAACGATTCGGTGCCTCAGCCATACATGTAAGGGCGTGGAACAAGTGGAGAAGGGCAGCCTCCTCTGGGAAGGGGTGGAGAATGAGGGCGACCACCAGAGCAACACAGATTTATCCGTGAAAGATCCACATCAGCCCCACTTAGAGCTTTCCGTGGCTCCTCCCAGGCACAGTGGCTCACCTGGTCTCCTTTCTCCCCTGCTGCCCCGGGTGGGCCAAGGTCGCCTCTCAGGCCCTTCTCTCCTGAAATTCCAATAGGTCCTGGGGCGCCTAGAGGGCCTATGGGACCCTGCAGCCCCACTGGTCCTGGTTGACCCTAAAAAAAGGGGGGGTATGGGGAACAATTCACAGTGTCTTCTGGCACAAGCATACGATCACCTCAATCTACAGAAGACAGAAAAGGTAGATTTAGAACGTTCTAATCATAGAAACACAAACATCTGATTTTATCCAGTAAAAAGAAACCATGACGTTGCCCTTTCCCATCTGAATAGAAGCTGCATGATAAGTTTACATGACTGCATATGTGTACGTGTGCAGTTTGCGTGGTCACAGGAACATTTACGTGAGGTCATACTTCTGTTACTATTTTCTTTCAGTCAACTCCATTTGTAAATGTTGGGCTATTCAACAAAGCACAGAATTAAAAATGTCACCATCTTATTATCTTTACGGAAGAGCGATGGGAAGCCGTCAGATCTCTCACTGCGTCCCACAGCGAGTGGCTTTTCTGCCCTCCGTGGGGTTCAGCGTCCGTCACTGTGTCTCTGTCACAGTGTGCACCTCGGGTCTCCACATTGCGTGGCATCTGCGCATCCAGAAATACCAGTGCCACCTCTTATTTCAGGTGGTGAAGCTTTGTGAGCCCCGCACTCATCCTGAGGTCCCAGAAGTGGCACCTCAGGGCCCACAGCTGACAATCTTCTGCCCTTCTCTGCTCTCCACACACTGGGGACCGAGTCCCACTGCACTGATGCACAGGCTCAGTGACACCAGCACAGGCAGGTGGCACAGCAGGAAGGAGGCGGGCACCACGTGGAGCACCCTGGGATAGCCACCTGGCTGTCTCCTGTCCTCGCTTCCGGGCCTCAGTCCCTACACAGTCACCCAAGCCAGTGACTGACAATGGTTAATTTCATTTCCCTCTCACCCCCAGGTCACTGACTGAGCAGACACCAACAGCCTTCACCATCTGCCTGAGTGTTGCAAGTCCAATTACACTTTTACGTATCTCTCTCCTCTTCCTACTTTTTCAACCGTATCATAGTGGTGACTATTCATTATTCATAAAAGCACCAAAATCTTAGAATTTTAGGAGAGGCTTAAATATACAAATACATGTTACAAAAGAGATAATAATACATGAAACATAATTATGCAGGAGTAAGCCACTGGGGGCATAATGAGACCAGGTCAATAAACAACGGGTTCTAGAGAATTCTAAAGTACAACATTGGTGCCATGGAGATAGCTCAGTGGAATAAGCGCTTGCCTGGCAAGCGCAAGGTCCTG
>PVKN010044321.1:0-10119 GCA_004027915.1 Capromys pilorides
GCAGTAATTGATACCTTGGGTCCAGCACAGCCCCTGGTACAGAGTAGGTGTCATGTAGAAGTCCCTAGGGTCACCATTAATATGATTTCTGTTGAGTACAAATGCTAATAAGATCCTAAGACAAAACATAAGTTTCACCTTGCTTTTGGGGAGCAGGAAAGGACCTCTAAATCATTGCATCTTTTCTCCATGATGTATTTCTTTGCTTCCTAGAAGAGAAAGAGTTTACCAGGTGTAGTAGACTCGCTGGGTGGGAATTCTGCTCTGGGAAGCCACGTCCTTCAAGCCTGTGACCCACACAGCTGCAGAGCCTGTGCCTGCTCTGAGTGAGCTGTAGAAGAAGAAAGAAAAGCATTCTTGCTTTCCCCAGCTCCTCTCTTCTTCCTGTTTCTGTCATGATCACAGTGTCCTTTCTTAGCTCAACAACCCAGCTCAGTCTTGCAAATATGTTTCTGTTTTTTTAACCAGGGACCTTTCAAGCACAATTTGTACAGAGAATCACATTTCTTCTACATTAAAAAACAAACAGAGGTGGATCAAATAAGATGGAATAATACAGAACATGTCCTTTTAGAGAGAGAGACCCACTTGCACTCAGCCTTTGGAAATGGAGCTGGCTGCTATTTTTTTTTTTTTTTTAAGCTTTGGAAACCTTGTAATTGGCATAAATGAATTATTAAACAATAAATTTTCTATCCTTGATTTTCTGGTTTGATAATGTGGTTTTGACAGGGGTTTCCTTAGGGAAGAGTTTGGGATCTGTAGAAGATAGATTTTGCTCCATCAGTTCTAAGAACTGATTTGCAAAATCTCCTGTTATTTGGGTAGTAGGTGGCCTCATGCTTGGGGGAGGGGGATAAACTTGTGCAGGAAGTGTGGGGACTGTGCTTCAGTTGGAGGAGCATGGGTCCCAGTGATCCTGTGCTAGGATTTTCAGATCCTCAAGCCCAAATCCAAGCGAAAAAATAGTCTTGGATAGTGAAGCACATCTGGGTATAGCACACAGTGGGTCTATTCTATTAAATGTGGGTTTGCTTTTTTCTCAACTATGAGCCTGGCCGTGGGCATC
This sequence comes from Capromys pilorides, assembly GCA_004027915.1. Lineage (NCBI taxonomy): Eukaryota > Metazoa > Chordata > Mammalia > Rodentia > Capromyidae > Capromys > Capromys pilorides. The sequence continues at coordinate 1,070 of PVKN010044321.1, forward strand.
TTTCCTCTCATTTTACATTCTCAGTCATAGGTATCAGAGAGGGCTTTGTTGGGGTCTTAGATTTGCGCCCTAACTACTCTATAAATGCTGGAGCTTCCACTCTCATACCCGCAGGATAAAATGAAATAATCCACATAAAGTTCTTAGCACAACATTCAGCATATAGTACCTATTCAGTAATGTTAGCTAGAAGTTACAAGTTCGTATTATCTCCTGGTGAAAAATGAGGCTCTGGATTCGGAGAATTCTAGTAACTCATCCAGGTCATGCATCTAGGTGGGAATGGACAGGACCTGGATGCAGGTCCAAGTCTCTGTGACCTTAAATCTCAGAGCTGAACCTGGGTTGTGCTCTGGAATCTGGTATCTGTTGACCTAGTAGCCAGGCCTCAGTATTTGTGAGCTGGAACAGAAAGATGGTGCTAGCTACAATGCCATGAGAATGCAGGAACTGCTATTCATTTTTGCTTCACTTTATTCATTTCTAGTTCCATTCCTCAACCAATCTGCTACCTCCTTGCTCCTCCATGGGATCCCAGTCTGTGAGCTCAGAGGCCGGTAATGTGGCATGGGACCCTGGATGCATATACTTGGGCTCTTTCTCTTGCCTTGTTTTTATTTTTTTATTTTATGTATTTGGTTCAGAGTCTCACTATGCAGTGCAGACTCCTAGTGATCTTCCTGTTTTCAGCCTCCCCAGCACTGGGTTTACAGGCATGCACCACCATGCTTTTCTCCATGGCTGGCTCAGCCTGCAAGGGGTGGGGGCATGTGGCACTCGAGACGGAACCCTGGTCCCTGTGCTTGCCTAAGCAGGTGCTCAGTTTGCTGAGCTATCTCACCAACCCTTCTGTTGCCTTCTTAGCAAGCATAACAAGGCCTGTAAGAGAGGCTGGCGAACACAGAACAGAGCTAGTTAGACTTTATATCACCTCAAGGTGGCCTTTAGAAAACTGATTTACAGGAGTCCTTCACTGGATAAAGACAAAAGGCCCACCCTAGAGGGCCATCATTTAAATGTGTTTTGAAAACAACAATGGGGGAGTGAGTTGGAATGCTTGTGAATCAGGAACATCCGGACTGCATTTCCGGGAAACTATCAAGGCATTCAGACTTTGAGAGGAAGAGAGGTTTGGCAACCAGCATTCTGGGTTGCATGAAAGTTTCTCCAATCAGTTAGACCCTGGGCCTCACCTTGCTGGAGATAGTTCATTAACAGTGCCACCTAGATCCAGCCTTGAGGCCAGGAAGGTTTCACATCAATGATTCACTGTTGGAAGCTCTGTTCTTCCTGCGGGTCAGTATGGGGTGATGGGAAGAGAACTGTGTCGCAGACGGGGCCCTGAGAGGCGGCTCAGAGTCTCATTAATTAGACCGCAGGGCAGGACCACCAGTTCCCTGAAGCTATCTTCTGTTGAGCTTGCTGTTTTAAGACAAAATTATCTCGGAACAAATTTTCTCCTATTTTTAGGTACACTGTGAATTGTGAAACTGGCGTCTCACTGCTTATTTCGTAAACATGCCAGAGACTGTCTCCGGAGACAGACGGCTGCGGGCAGTTTAGGGTAAGCTCACAACAACCTTGAAGCATGTGACCCCTGTGCAGTTAGTCGGGGTGTCCAGAGCGAAAGAGGTACAGGACAGAGCTAACCTAGAACCCAGGCCCTCTGTGGGTGCCCCCACAGTTTTGGTCTGTTTTGTTTTATTTTGTTATTCGGATCACTTTCAGAAAGAGAGAGGTACCAGGACATATAAACCTGCTGGACAGGGATAAACAAACCAACCCCTAGGGCTCCAGCCAGGGCTACTCCTCTGACCCTGGGACCTACTTCCCCTTTGCCTCTGGAGGTCCTGGCAGAGATTCTAGCTGTTCCATGGCCACCCTAGACTTGCACCGAAGGCGAACACAAATACTTTGGAAAGATCAAATCAGGCCACTCCTTTAGTTGCTCTTAAAAGTGCCTCTGAACCTCAGCTTCTATCCCCTACTCGAGCCAGCTCTCCATGCCCACTATTCGGGGGACTGTAGCACACAAAAATCGGCCTGGAGTGGCCGGGGAGGAAGCCCTGCCTCTGCTCCTGCAGACCCTGGCTCAGGTCCCAGGCATCATGAGCTCTTTGCCACTTTGCCCTCTTGGCAAGACGGTTCTGTGATTTATAGACAAAACCCCTGCCTTCTGTCCATATCTGCAGCTCTGACCGGCTTCCCCCCTCCTCTTTGCATACCAAGATAAGCACACTTATCTTGGAAGGACTTGCTGGACAGATAAGCAAGCTTATCTTGGAAAGATTCCAACCTGGAAAATTCAGCCCTCACTCTGACACTCCACCTCAGTGGGCACTAAAGGAGACACATCTGCCAAGCCTGAAATGCTTCCCTCAGAAGTCACCTGTGTGACAGAGGCCACCCCTCCAAATGACCAAAGCTATGTTTTGAAAATGCTCACAAGGAAACCCTAGCTTGGTCTGAGATTCCCTGCTGCCCTCACACAGCCGATCACCCTCCACAGAGAAGCATGGAGCTAAGAGGCAGAGCTACAAGTCAGAACATGACTGAAACTCTGAAGGAAACTTAGAGATGACAATATTAGTTAGCTGAAGAGCACGTCACTTTTATATTCCACTCAACATTCCTTAAATCCAGTTACAACCACTCAGCTGTCAGTGTTGTTCTTCAAAACCATTTCAAGAGGTAACATTTCATAAGGGGACAACCTCATCAGTGTGGAGGGGCACCTGGACAACTCTCCTTGAAAGAAGAGCAGTCAACTCCATTTTGGCTAAACTTGGCCTTATTTCCATGTATTGATAGTTGCAGAGGTGGCTAAGTTTTGTTTTTGTTTCCTCAGTTGACTTTCAGCAATGCAAATCAGTCCAGCTGAGATGCTCATGTATAGTCCTTGAAGCGAGGCAATAGGTCAGACAGGTCAGTGCTGCCCGATCTAAAGTAAGTGTGAGCTAGGTGGAGAGAGAGCTAGGCTGCTGGTGGAGACTAAACCTCCAGGAAAGAGACTATGACTTCTCAGGGCATAAATACATATCAAAGCCAAAGCATGACCTCAATACATTAAATATTGCCTCAAATTGTGTTATGCAGATTATACTCTCTCTGTCTCTGTCTCTCCTGTCTCTCTGTCTCTGTCTCTCCTGTCTCTCTCTGTCTCTCCTGTCTTCCCCCCCCACCTCTGTCTCTCTGTATTGTAGAGGTGAATTCAGGCCTCCTACCTAGCTAGCCCAGCTCACTGACTCTCTCCTAGTCACTCATCCTCAAGCCACTTCCCTCTTCATGGATTAATAAAACCTAGGTTTGGCTCTGGGTCAAGGCCTTTGTTCCAGTCAGCCACTGTACTATTCTAGCTGAGCTTAGGACCCTCTACTCTCCCCACAGCTATGAATATGCCTTAGTGTCTTTATTTTCACCATGTACTGGTAGTAGTAGTAGATTAGAATTAATTTATTAGAATTCCAATAACTTTTCCAAGGGACTACAAATGTGGATTTTTCTGGACCTGGGTGAGGTCTAGAAGAGCTTAGTATAATCATAAAGGAGGACTCCTGTGGCAGCGGAACCCCAGCCCTGCTCTGTGCTGCCCTGCACCACCTCTAGTGCCCCCAGAACTTGTGTGTATACATGGTGACTTCTTGGCTGAAAAAAGTCTGCTTCATTACTTTCCAAGAGGCAACCATGTCTTGTTCACCTGGGCTTGGATGGTACCACTTCACAAACCAGTACAAGTAAGGAGAGAGAAGGAAAATATGCCCCACCCCCACCCACTGCCTACTTCAGCTCAGTGCTTCTTACCAAACAGAATAAACTGAATCATAGGTAGAGATTCTGGTGGGAATCAACAGTCATGACTTTGGCTACATTTATGTTTAAGGGAGAAAATAGGAAAATAACATCTGATCAGGTAGATAAAAGGCTGCTTCAGATTTCTTATTTTTACTCTTCCCTCCTTTTGTTAGGAATTATAAATAAGCCAAGACACCTTTCTGTGCATACACTGACTGTATCATTATTAGTTCCAGTGTGAATAGTAATGAGCATTGCTGTTTATTTTTTTTTTTCTGTTAAAGAGGATATGAAAAATCATAAAACTGGGGAAATAATGACTTATTGACTATAACAAACCTGATTGGTCCCTGGGGGACTTTCCTCTTTTGGGGAAGAGTAAAATAGCCCCTACTGGTCTAAAGTAGTCACTGCAGCTTTCCTAAACTGTGCTTGTCCATCTTTGGTTTCTGAAGTCAATAGTCCCAAAGTAAGTGTGTATTAAGGTAATGCACTTACGGAACAAGAAAACAAATGCACCTGGAATGTGCATGACTTAGCCGTATCACTAGGAGGAGCCCTTGCTTTTCAATAGCAGATATAAAGCTAATGATTACCAAACTCAGGAATAGCTTGGGGTTTAAAATATATATGTGTACATATAAAATTAATTTTGAGCAGATAAATAGCAAAAGAACTCATTTGACATCTGCTTTGTTCCCGAAGCATTTAGGGGCTATTATTATAATATGGAAAAGTAACGTGAAGCTGAAGTACTAAAACAAGACAGGCATACAGTACAGACTCTCCTTACTTGACCACCGAGCTCCATTCCTATGACTAAGTTGCTAAATGAGGAATTATATAGAATACGCACATTACAATATTCAGGGCAAAAAATGACCAAAAGAAACACCAACCTGATGACCTTGCTTTTATTGCACAATTCTTACATGCAGTTCTCTAATGTATAACAGAACATAAAACTATAATATGGTAATGTACAGTACAATCAGCAAAAATTACATTACAGTGCTGTAGAAGAAGCCACCATAAAGCCACACTGCAGCTCACATTCCTGTGTTGTAAGTCTGAACTTGGGCCCTAAGTCTGACCAGTCCACTAGGCAGGTGGGTCACTAAACAAGGAATATCTGTATTAGAGCACTGAATGAAATCAATATTTTTGTCTCTCTCCTAAAGAACAGTATGACGTCCAATCTGAATATTTCTCCCCTGGAGTTCTAACCTTACTCCTTACTCAGTGAGTTTATTGTCTATCTGAAGCTTTGCCTCAGCCATGAGGTACACAGCTGTGGCTACTGGTCTCTCCTACCCACTTAGAACATTTAGTGTTTTAACTGTGTTGTCATGATCCAAGGCTCCAGTATGTCCAAAGGTCATATGGTGCAATTTAAATTTTAAAAAAAGTTCCTGCATTAGGATTCAACAGACCAGATCAAACCAACATGATATCACTTTGACTAAGTGCCTGTATCCCAAAAATGAAATTTAAGTGTACAGATAGATCTCCAAAATGAAACTGTGTTTCTTGAAAAGAGGAGATCACTGAATCACTGAGCCAGACTAATAAGGATGAACGCCCCTTCCACTTTAACCCTTTAAGCTTATTTGAAGGAACATGGTTTTTTCTTCTGTTATTCTCTCCCTTGTTCCCATCTTACAAACGCACTGCTCTACCTTCTGTCCAGTGGGAACGTTCTTTCCATTTTGAAGAACAGAGTCGGTGCCGTGCATGGATCACAAGAAGCCAGTCTGATGTCTAACTAAATGTGTTGTGATTTAGTATTTTGACACACGCACATTAAGGACTCCCAGGCCCACATTTTGTTGAAGCTAAGCTACAGAAGAGAGGAACTCACTGTCTCCAATAAGTTCCAAGAATCTCCCATGTTGGGTGAGGAGATGGGATCATATTTTTCATTTTTCAAAAAAAAATTGAAAGAACAACATTCACATGTAGAATGAGGAAGACAAGATGAAAGTCAAGTCACAGGGCTTAAGAAAATTTTGTGAATCTGAATTCCTAGATGCTCCATGGTTTTCCTTTTAATCAAGCAAGCATATCCTCATTCACCAGCTTTTCATTCCCAGCCTGGGTTTTTGATTCAAGATTAGGGGTAGCCTTTCTGACTCTTGCGACTTATTTTCTCTGGAAAACTTTGATCGCTCTCAATGATTAGAAGACTGGTTCGCTTTTCTCTGGCTTTTAAAACAATGAACTCTTCAAAAACTGGCATTTTGGTTCTTTTGTGTAACATTATAGAGTTCTCCCAGCTGTCATGTCCCTGCTCAAGTTAAAGTTGTATTTATCAATTCCTCTTTATCTCTTCTTGTTTATACATTTATATATTGACTTAAACCTCACAGATTTGAAGCTAATGGCACATTGTGTTGAGACACAAATCTTAGGGCACGGACACACACACACACACACACACATACACAATGACTAAGGCGAGATGGTTTTCTCTCGTCAGAAATCCCAGGTCTGTGAGATTTGCCTATTTTCCCATTGCCATTTGGGGCCACCAACATGGCAAAGCATTTGGGGAGAGCTACTTTTTTCTGATTCATTTACTGAGAACAGATAACAATCTTTTAATGCAAAAAAAATTTTTTTTGAGATTGTCAACCAATGTAATTAAATTTATTGGCCCTGTTTATCTAACAAACTGACACACTGGTATAGAGAGGTAGACAGATACTAACATTAGAAAGCTAGGTCACATGAGAAGAGAAAAGTTTGCTCCAATATCTAAAAATTCTACCTTACTATTAGAACTCTAACTCTGTGTCTCTCTAAGTCCATCTGAAAGGCAGACAAAATCAATTAGCAACCCTTTCACCCTCTGGCAAAAAGGGAATTTCTGTAAGAATGCCTTCCAGAAGCAGTGGGCTGCTTGGCTATTGGCTGTTGGGCTGTGCAAAGGCTCAGACACAACTTGTGGGCTTCCCCAGGGGATGGAACTGGCTCCGTTCTGTCTCTCCTCTACCTTTGTCGGCTGGGTTCTCTACCCTCAGGGTGAAGACCACTACATGTCCCCATTTGGGGTCAGTTGTCAGAAAACAAATCTGTTTAATATTTAGCTTTGAAGGAAACGAGCTGAAACAAAGATGAAAGGGCTCAGCTCCAAGAGATGGAAAAAAACAAAAACAAGCCTCAATTGTTTCAATATTTCCATGGAAAATAAAAAGATAAAGCTAGTGCAGGTGAGAGAGAGAGAAAGAGAAAGACAGAGAGAGAGAGACAGAGAGACAGAGGAGAAAAAGAGAGAGGAGAGGAGAAAGAGAGGTGAGAGGAGAGAGAAGAGAGAAGAGAGAGGAGAGAGAGACGGAGAGACAGAGAGACAGGAGACAGAAACAAGGTGATTTCCAGAATTCTCAAATCTTCACCAGCTCAAACTACTAGACAGTTAACACTGGATGCATGTACACTATTTAGAAACACAAGTGATAATCACCTGTAAAGCAAGCTCAAAAACAACTTCGCAATCTATGTCATCCAAACCACCTGGGAGTCATCTGCAAAACACACACATTTTTCTATTTAGTAGGCGAGGGGTAGAGCTGAGTCATGGTTCTACATTTCTACCAGGACCCAGAGACTTTCCTGTTGCTGTCCCCTGGGAAGAGCCTCAAACACATGGGCTTCCCATGGGAGTCCTACACTTAGACACCCCGCCTTGCCTGTGGCCACCTGCTTTAATGCCATCTCCACAAAGAGGTAAAGAAATGGTTGATACAACTGGAACCCTGGCAACAGTAAAGCAAGAAAAATAATTTAAGCAATTTTATCATTTTAAAAGGAATTCATTATGGGCTACTCAGATAGCTCAGCGCATTAAAGTGCCTGCTTAGGCAGATGCAGGGTTTGGGTGTTCAATTCCTGTGCTGCAGTGATAACCCTGCCTCTGGGGCATACTGAGATGGTGGGTGAGACTGAGCATGGTGGCGCATGCCTATAATCCCAGCACTTGGGAGGCTGAAAATAGGAGGATCACTATAAGTCCAATCTATGTAGTGAGACCCTGCAGACGCTCTACTAAATAAGTAAATAAATAAATAAATAAATTCATTATAATTTGTACTCTTTCTACTTTCCAATAACAAATGATTTTTATTGTGAAGCAATTTGAAGTAGATACTAACTTTGCTGGGATGTGCCCAAGTGCCTACTATCACCGAACAGGAATAAACCACAGAAGTTTCAAATAAAGTGAATTTTCAGGATAAATTGTAGGAGAAATCAATTTTTAAGAAAGGTGAAAACAGAAATTACAGGAAAAAAAAAAAACATATGGCCACATAGACAAGAAAAGTGTGACCTTATATACATCTTTCAAAGGAGAAGAAGAAAATGCAAGACTACATCTTTTTCTTGAAATGGACTCAAAGAAAGCTGTGTGCGATTTCAAAGCCACTGTGTTCATTCTTCACCAAGTAGTGAAGTGCTGTCACTTTGGCCTCTGAGATGAAAGAACTATCTGGACGTCATCCACGGCCTGTCACAGTTGGCTGAAGCCCACGCACCACCTCAGCCAACTCAGGGAGCTTCTCAGTCACGGAGTCCTGCTCAATTTCCTTCCACTAGTCTAGTCCTTAGCATAGAATCCTCAGGAAACTTAAAGCTGAATAAGCTCCTTTGATTTGCATTTAATCTAAACTTATACAATGTACCAATTAAAAATTAGATTAAAAATTAAATAAACTTGGCTCTATACTTGATGTGAATATAACCTCTTCCTTTATGCTTGCCACAGGTTGCCCTATCTTGTAAATGACATTTGTCCCATGAGAGTGAGGCTTCTGAGGGTAGTGGCTTCATAGTGTTGGCCTTCAGTAGTCCACAGGGCACCAGCTCAGAGTCTTGCTTTTAACATGACTGTAATGAATGGCTATAGAATTCCCGATATACCCTGTATCTCTTTCTCAACTCCAATACTTGGATATAGATGAAATAAGACTGCAGTAAACAGCAAGGAGGGCCGGCCGAATAGTTCAGCAGATTAAAGCACCTGCAAACAGGCACAGGGGCTGGGGTTTGAGTCCCAGGCCTGAAGTGCTGGCCTGGCCCTTAGGATGCACTGAGATAGCAACTGAGACTAGGCATGGTGGAACGTGTCTGTAATGCCAACTCCTGGGAGGCTGTAAACAGGCGGATCACCGGAAATCTGATCTAGTAGTAAGATCCTGAGCACCCTGTAGACCCTTACCCAAAATACAAAAGAAAAAGAAAGAAAGAAAGAAAGAAAGAAA
>PVKN010044322.1:0-10093 GCA_004027915.1 Capromys pilorides
GTAGACATTTTGTCTGCATCTTGTCCTCTGAACAACTGATAAGAAGACAACAATGTGTAATGTATTAGTTATTGTAACTGTCCTACTAACCTGTTTTGCATTTGTTCTAGTCAGGGTTTTACTAGAGGAACAGATATAATACAAGGAACAGATATAACACAAGATGTGCCAGTCCCTGGGTCAGATGGGGGAGTATGCTGAGAGCGTCTGCACATTGCATGCTGAGAGCGTCTGCACATTGCCAACTGAAGGATTCAGTCCCAAGGCTTTTATACTCACTGTAGTGTTCCATCCCTACCGGTCTCCACTGTTCTTAACTGGTTTCTACCAGTTCCTAACAGTCTCTAAAGGTCAGCTGTTGTGTCTGAAAAGGAAGGCAGAAGAATCTGCTATGGAAAGCTGAATGGTTCAATCTTAGAGGCTGACGAGTCTGTGCAGGAAGCCAGGAGATCAAGTTCAAACTGAGTTATCCTGGGGCAGGGCCCTCAGGGCTCACAGTGTGAAACAGCCAGGCAATGTATCCAAATTGATAAAATATATCAACCACCAGGCATCCAGCCAAGTTGACGCAATGTATCAACCACTACAGTCCAACCCTTATCAACTTGGCAACTAGACATATTTCTTTAAATCAGTCTCCAGATATAGAGGCATGCATATAATTGCACCAAATGTTGTTATAACTATACTATCCTATGTATAAACAGAAATGCACTCATACCTTCAACACTGACATAGGTTAATCCTTAAGAACTGGTACTAAATCTGTCCATATTATATTATAATACAACTATATGCAGGAGTGAAATAGTACAATTATAACACCCTTTTCTGTAGCTGATCGCGGGGTAGTAGCTTATATTTGGAGCTACCTTCTTCTACTACCCATCCTGTATTTCCTTGGCCCTCAGCAAGTACCTTAGCAGGTCTTGGTTCTTTCCCTGGTGGAGTGACCCATATCTTCATTCCTGAAGGCTCTGGACCATTTGTCATTGTGCCTGTATTAGGTTGTTGTAGCTTCCCATTCACCTTAATCACAGGGCATGGCAATACTAAGAGGCACCCCAAGGAATCTCCTGTACTCCATGTATATTCTTCCTTTCCTCCATTATGGAGTAGTAATCCAATTACCTCTTGATAATCTGGGTCAATCACCCCTGACAACACCATGATTCCTTTTTTAGCTTGTTTCCCCAAAGGCATGAGAAGTCCAAAGTGGCCAAGAAGAAATCTTAGCTTCCAGTTCAGTGATATCATTACTGTGCTTCCTGGTACAAGCCTTCCCCCCTCTAGGCCTAGGACTTCTAGTCCAGCAGAGCATAATGCTGTGGAGACAGGAAGCAAAAATTTTGCTAGTGGATCACTAGGGGCAATGGTTAATGGTACCATTCCTACTCCCACCCCTTGATTCCTGGACCCATGAATCTTGGCTATTGGAGACACGGTACCATACAGAGGGCACTGATTCAAAGCATATACAGCCAGCTGAAGTACCTTACCCCAGCCCTGAAAACTATTGCCTCCTAACTGGCATTGTAACTGCATCTTCAAAAGGCCATTCCATCATTCTATCAATCCAGCTGCTTCTGGATGAGGAGGTACATGGTAAGACCAGTGAATTCCATGAGCATGAGCCCACTGCTGTACCTCTTTGGTTGTAAACTGTGCTCCTTGGTCAGAAGCAACACTGTGTGGAATACCGTGGCGGTGGATAGGGCATTCTGTAAGTCCACAGAAGAGAGTTTTGGCAGAAACATTACACGCAGAAAAGGCAAATCCATATCCAGAATATGTGTCTATGCCAGTGAGGACAAAGCACAGTCCCTTCCATGATGGCAGTGGTCCAGTATAATCAACCTGCCACCAGGTGCAGGCTGATCACCCCGGAGAATCGTACCATATTGAGGACTCAATGTGGCCTCTGTAGCTGTCATATTGGTCATTCAGCAGCGGCTGTAGCCAGAGAAGGCTCCTATAGATAGAGTTCTAGAGTTTTTGCTTTAATTTTTGGTGTTCTCTATTTTTACAAAGTGCATAAATATGTATAATCAGTGAAGATTATTTAGGAGAAAGTTAAAGAAAATGAGGCATGCTTATCTAAATTCCATTATCTGAATATTACCAACTTTTTAAAGAACAAATTAAAAAGAAATAAAGTTTTTACAGTGCCAGCAAGTAACAAAGCAGAGAGCTAGTATTCAAGCTATTTTAACATATTCTTGGAATTTACATTCAGAATTTTCAAATAAATGAGAATGGAGGCAACCCGAACTGGAGTCCTGGTGTCTCGCTTTCCTTCCTGGGCAGCCTGAGTGTCACCACCCGCTCCACCACCTTCTCCACCAACTGCCGGTCCCTGGGCTTGGTCCAGGTCCGCAGCCAATAGGGCGGGAAGGCCAGCAGTGCTGCCAGCATCTATGCCGGCTCCCGGGTCTCCATGTCTTGCTCCACCATCCTCTAGGGTGACATGGTGTCCATGGTCCTGGTCGCGGGAGTGCTCAGGGGTCTGGCCGGCATGGGCAGCATCCAGACTGAGGAGACCATGCAGGACCTGAACAACCGCCTGGCCTCCTACCTGGAGAGAGTGAAAAGCCTGGAGGTGGAAAATCAGGCTGGAAAGCAAGATCCAGGAGTAGCTGGAGAAGAAGGAGTCAGAGACTGGGGCTGTGCTTCATGACCACCGGGGAGCTAAAGACTCGGATCTTTGCGGATTCTGTGGGCAATGCCCCGCGTCATCCACAGACTGACAATGCTCGTCCTGCTGCTGATGACTTAGAGTTGAGTATGAGATGGAGCTGGTCATGCGTCAGTCTGTGGAGAGTGACATCCATGGGCTTCACAAGCTCATCAATGACTCAGCTGGAGACTGACATCAAGACTCAAGGAGGAGCTGATATTCGTGAGGAAGACCCATGAGGATGAAGTCAGGGGCCTTCAAGCCCAGATTGCCGGCTCTGGGTTGGCTGTGGAGGTTGATGTTCCCAAATCTCAGGACCTCGGCAAGATCTTGGCAGACATCAGGGCCCGGAACGACCCGCTGGCTCTGAAGAACCGAGCAGAACTGGACAAGTACTGGTCCCGGCAGACTGAGAAGAGCACTACAGCAGTCACCTCGCAGTCTGCTGAGGTTGGAGCTGCTGAGACGACACTCACAGAGCTGAGGCGCATGGCCCAGTCCTTGAAGACTGCCCTGGAGTCCATGAGAAATCTAAACACTGACCTGGAAGACAGCCTGAGTGACCCAGAAGCCGCTACACTATGCAGACGGGGCAACTCCAAGGGGTCCTGCTGTACCTGGAGTCCAAGCTGGCACTGACTCGAATAGAGGGGCAGGGCCAGGCCCAGGAGTACGAGGCCCTGCTGGACATCAAGGTCGTGCTGGAGCCTGAGGTCGTCACGTACCACTGCCTGCTGGAAGATGGGGAGCATTTCAATCTCGGTGACGCCCTGGACAGCAGCCACGCCTCCGTGCCGACCACCCAGAGAACCAGCACCGGCAAAATTGTGGAAGGAAAATTAGTGCCCGAGACCAATGACACCAAAGTGTTGAGATGCTGAAGCAACAGGAGCGGGGTGCCCTTGGGGAATAGCGAGCAAATAAAAATTCCGAGGTCAGTGGAAAAAATAAACAAATAAATACACCAAAAAAAAAAAATAAAATGAGAATGGAATAAGTTGTAGCAGAAAAACACAATGGGGAACAGGAGTGCAGGAAAAATTGCAGCCTCAGGGAACAAGCAATGCAAAAAATGCGCACACTAGGCAGCAGGAGGAAGACAAGCAGGTGCATGGCCATGAGTACCATAGGTTTCCCACTACTGTCATCAGCCTACAGGAATCTGAGTCATGCAAAGAAAGTGCTGACACCCCAGGCTCTGCTGGCCCCTGGCCATCCAGAGTGCAGCATAAGCCAGGCAACAGAGGTGGGTCTGGTTCCTGGAGAAATACAGGATTGCCCTGAGTCAGACTAGCAGCTATCAGCATGGGATGTGGGGCCCGAAAGTTAGAAAGTTAGACTGGGACAAGGAACTCTGGACCCCAAAGTCAAAAGACAGCAAGCGCAAGAGAAAGGGCAGCAGAGAGACGACAACCACAAGGTCCAGCGCTCCAGTCTTGCAGAAACGCCCTCATCATTTAAAAGTTGGGAAAGGGTATGTCATTCTGCCTCTTTTGCATCCAACAAAACTCTGGTGAAGGCTAACACATCCAAGCAGAAGGAGGAAGAGGAGGCTTTCCTCCTCAGGCCCTGTGGAAGAAGCACGCACCCACAGAGCAGTGGACCTTTGCTAATCACAGCACTACACACAGACAGAGCATTGGACATCTGTGTTTGCAAGTCCGAGAAAATCACCAAAATGAGGAGGAAGGTTGCTAAGTCACAGTGCCACGAGAGGAGCGTATAAAAAGTCCCTCTCAAAATCACTCCTTGGAAATGAAATCCGTATATTCACAGGACAGACACATGAGTGACACTGCCACATACAATAAAGGCACATATTTATATGCATTGGTATCAGATCAATTGCTCATGAAAGAAATAACCAAAATATGCTAAAAACAGAAAAGGCATTCTATTCGAAAAACTACTAAACACAGTTTGTTCCTGTTACATGACCACTTGGAAAAATATGAAGCACTATTTATTCATATGAAAAATTGTTTCTACAATGCAATATTTTAGAATATTCTGTCTATATAGTTCTTAAACTCATGACAAAATTAGAGCACAGGCTATTTACAAACTGAGACAAGATACTTTGTTCTTGCAGGTAAACTGTTGTGCAAAGCAAGCATGATATAACCTTTTTTATATACTTAGTACAGGGCCTATAGGGGCTCACTATGTATATCAGACTCATAGTGATTCTCCTGTTTTCAGCCTCCCAAGCACTGGGATTACAGGCATGCTCCAACACACCCAGTCTCAATCACTGTTTCTTCACACCCCAGGGATGGGATCGGCATGGCACGCCAGGGATTGAACCCCAGCTGCTGTGCTCAGCCTAAGCAGGTGCTTTATTCTGCTGAGCTATTTGGCCAGCCTAACTTTCTTTTAAGATATTCAGAAACTCAAAAAATGACTGTGCTTGAACCCACACACACAATAAAAATTCTTAATAATTTTTGTTAGTCAGAAATTTTTTTGACCATAGAGACTGGCTAAAATAGAATAAAAAGTGAAATTAGCAATAATCTGAATGATATAAGCTAAGATATAAATAAAATAAAAACAGAAATCATAAGCTGTTTGGGAATGAATTAAACATCCACCACTTACCAAAAACTATAATGCAAGCAGGACAATAGAAAGAAAAGTAGAGCTGGCCAGATAGCTCAGTGGACCAAAGCACCTACCTAGGCAGACACAGGGACTGGGGCTCGAATCCTGCATGTGGTGCTGGCCCCACCCCCAGGACACACTGTGATGGCTATTGAGACCAGACGTGGTGGCACGCACTTGTAATCTCAGCTCTTGGGAGGCTGAAAACAGGAGAATCATTACAAGTCCAATCTGTGTAATGAGATCCTTAAACCCTGAAGACCCTGAACTAATATGTATTAAAAAATAAAGATAAAGAAGGATTTTTAAATATATGTAGTAGATCTCAAGAGTTCAAGTGGATGAATCAAAGTAAGACGAAGATTAAGTGAAACACCAGAATATTCCAAGAATAATTAAGAGAGAAACTTTAAGTGAGACAGTAATCCAAATCAACATTCTTATGCAGCAGTAGCAACAAATATAAATGTATACATTTGAGCCAGAAAACAAGTGCCAATATTGCTCTTTGAAAAATCTCATAGAACAGGCAAATATCTGGCATAGCACAAAGAAGTGCATCATAAATAATTATAGGGATTGAAAAAATGGGCACCATTATGGATGCAGAGTAATTTTTAGAAATAAATCCTATATGTAAGTATGGATCAAAGCCTTGAGCAATTTTACACAAATAGTAAAGGGGAAATACAGAAGAATGAGGAGAATGAACATGGAATGGATGATGATGTCCTAGAATCAAAAGAGAAGAAAGCTGAAGAAAGAGAAAAAGGGTGTTCTTCAGTATTAAATAGTCAAGAATTGCCAAATATGCAAGGGTCTAAACCAAGTAATTAAAGTCAATTGCTTGGTGTTGCTTGAATTGCAATATTTTAAATCCTTCCCATTGTGAGAAGTAGTATTGTCAGCAGTTAAGCATTTCTGCAGCTGTACATTCTCACATCTAAGTAAATGCTTGCTATGTCTTATAACTACCCTAAAGCAAGTGGTCTTCATTTATGCTGGTATTGCTGGGCTCTATGCCACTGATTCCAATTTGTAAATGTTTAATGCATGCAAAATCTCTGTAAATGCAAAGAGTCATGTGCAGCTTTCTTTATGACTGTTATCACAAAACATAATTATTTAAGATAGAATGTGTTTTAACTAGTATTTAGCGTGTCTGTCACATTGCATAGCTTCACATTTTCCCATACGGTTTCACACAGGTGAGGTCAGATGATTGACTTTGAGAGAAATCTACTGAAACAGTGGATGAAAGAATCACAAGATTTTGTTACAGGTCAGTACACTCACAATTTCTATTCTTCAGGACTAGCGGATGAATTCGTCTATTTTTTTCTGTGGGATGGATCTTTCAGGATGCTATAGAAACCATAATGTTATAAAAATAACTAGTGATAGAGCAATTACAGTGAGAATTGATCATCTGAATCTTCAGATTTCAACTTTGGAGATTTTTGTTCACATATGCCTTTCAGCGTATGCTCTCCTCCCACGGAAAACACTAGATGAAGAGAAGTAGATTTTTCAGTCTCCATGAAGCAGCGATCTTTAGTTTCTGTAGAGACCACCTACAGACAATTCTTACCTATAAGTACAGCTCCTTTATACATGAAATACACTTGATTATCTTTTTACAGTACTGACATTTGACCCCAAATCCTGTGTGCTGAGCTGCAGCCCCTGCCGCTCAGCTTTGGTGTTTGTTTGTTTGTTTGTTTTGGGGATAGGATCGCAGTAAATTCCCCAGGCAATACTCTGGCCTCAGCTTTCCAGAGTTCAGGCATTACAGACACCTCGAGTGGTTTTGAATAATTATTTTAAGAGGTGACCAAAAGAAAATATCTTTCTGATATTATTATCTTTAGAGGCCTGAAGATAATAATGATAATAATAATGATCCTTCACGTTCTAATCTCAAACCTTCCTGATGAGAAACTATTCCTAGACTCTTCAAGGCTGCAAAACAAAGACTGAGCTATAGGCACTTTCTCTTGTTGTCAAAGTTATGGTCAAACTTACGTGAAGGAGCGTAAGAACAAAAGTAATTGTTTCTTTCCAAATATGCCTAGAGAGTCTTATTTTTTTTTTTATTTTTGGTACTGGTTATTAAATTCAGGACCTTGTACTTCCCAGGCAGACATGTATGCCACTGAGCTCTCGCTCCATCTGGTGAATCTTATATGTTTAAAATGGATATAATTCCGTTCTTCTTTAATCCTCTGCTTTTCTCCACTTGCTTTGCTCTCCTTAGCCTACCTGGTCAGCACCCTTCACTCCTGTGCTCATGTAAGAACCTTCTACACATAAGATGCCTGCATTTGTGTTGTTCATCAACTAAAATCAGCTGTTGTATGATGAAAAATTTAAAACTCAATTTTTTGCTTGTTTTTTGGTCAGGATAGCAAGGATGATTATAATACTTACTTCTACTTGTTAATTGAAGGGAACAGTTAAATGCTTAACATTTTTATTTTGACCCATTTTACATGCTTACAGCTGCTAATCTGAGCAACTACTTTGAAGACAATGATGTTTAATATGGCAACCATTGCTGAATTCCAAAGAACCCTCTACTGCTTGAGTAGAACATGGGGAGCAATTCAACTTCCAATGTCTGTGAATAAAGTTCCATCAACCACAGTTGAGCCCATTTGTTCCAGGGCTTCAGTGGCTGCTTTCGAGCCATGGCAGCAGATCTGAGGAGCCCAGTGTGACCACACAGCCTGCGCAAGCCACTGCGGAGGGGCTTTGCCAGCACCTTGTAGATGACACCAACCAGCACTGATGAGCATTGGCAGCCTATCTGCGAGCCCGCTCTGGCATTTGTAGATCTGCTCTTTCCCTGCTCCACCCTGCAGGAGCCTACCATCGATGACGCTGTGTCCAACACTGAAGGCTCCAGAACACGCTCCTCCTCTAAATGCCTATGGCTGCAATCAATACCGCCAAGACCCACCAAAGAAGAAGTGGGCACAACACCACACACGTGCTGAAATCGTAAGACTTGGGAAGATCTATCAGGTGTCTTAGCATGCATGGGCCCTGGCACCTCTCCTTCTATCAAAAGGTGGAAAGATTTTGCTGCCTAAGAATCTATCCATTTTCAAACAGGGTTATTCAGCAATGAAATCATTTGTGATACTGGACCATGGGAAAGGCTAATAGAATTATCTATAATCTACACTTACCACTATGCCTCACTCCATGGAGCTAGTTTTACTTAAGTAGTATGTTCTTTTATATTCTTCCTTGCAAAGGAAGGACCTTTTTCAAAAAGAGCTCCCTACATGAAAGTGCTGTTATTAATTTCTTCTGTTTTCAGAATTTCAAACCTCAAATGTAAAATAAAAATCTATATTTCTCCCCTTTGGGTGGATCACTCTAGGCACCAGATGGTGGGCATGTGATTGTGATACAGTCACAACTTAGCATAGCACAATCTACAAACAGTAATTGCTGTGTTAGAAAAAAAGAAAACAGAACTACTATCAATGCTGATTCAGCTCCAGAGTCTCATCAAGCTAAATATTACCTAATTTTTCCAGTTCATTAAAACACAAAAGATGAATAAAGAACTTCAAGTGTGATCAACCTCTGTTCAGTCACACTTGCTCTTTGTCCTGTACCTGTATATTAGGGTTTGTGTCTAGTTGTCTAGTTGCCCCCTCCCACACACACACACACACACACACACACACACACACACACACACACACAAAGCCTCATATAGTCATGGGGCAGACTTCTAGAGTCTGTGATTAACTCATGATCCAGCTGAGATTATGAGCTTGAGTACTGCTGGGAATTACCAGTGTGAGTGCTACACCCAGCCTGAGGCAGACAACCTGAATGCAACATAAGAGAGACAGAGAAACAGGTTTCCTCTCTGTTGCGTTGTTGCTGTTACTCCTTCCTTTTACTCTTGCTGCTTTGCTGCCTTAAACCACCATGAACTGCTGTTCTCTGCCATGTGCCCCTCTGTCTTGGAGCCAGCCATGTACAGACTGAAACCTCCAGTAACTGGGAGCTAAATAAACCTTTCCTTCCTTCATTTTCAGTGTTGGGTATTTGTCCCAGCAATGAGAAAAGGGTAAATCTGAGACATTATATACTCTCCAAGGGCGGCAACTACTTCTATGTTCCTAACACATGTGATTCAAATTTCTAGTAGATGTTGTAGGGCAGAAAAGCTCCAGACAGATATTTATTACCTGAATTAGTGCATGACTAAATAATCAGATAGAAATCTAGATCATTCCATTTAGAATATAGAAAACTTGACTCTAGGGTCTCAACATCCTTTGCATTGACCATACTATAAAACTGGGAGCACAGTTATGCTAATGGAGGTAAGATCTTCACTCCACACCAGATGCTAGCTACATGCTGTCTTGTGCCTGGTGTGAGGAGAGCAAGCAGGTAGAACTGAGAGCTGACACATTCTCTTCAAGTTTTAACATCATACCAAAAGTTCGTGTGAGTAGTATTTGTCTGTTAAGATATTTAATATATTTGCTTGCGAGATTGCACTCTGTGAAGTTTCCTAATAATGGTAACAAATCACACAGTAACCTTCAAGTGTTGATTTGCAGTTGTACGTTTAATTTTGATTTCAGTAAATCATATTTTTATCTTTTCATGAAACTAATGTCAGTCCATTTTAAATACAATCCTATGTGGACCTGGGTAAAGAGAGCTGGATTCTTATGAGAACCTATTAGCATTCACTCTCCCACATGGACACGGCACAGTAGCTGATGGCCCCATGGAATGTGTTTCTTGGATTTATAATATAATAAAGTGAGA
>PVKN010044323.1:0-10118 GCA_004027915.1 Capromys pilorides
ATATCATTTGATTTCTCTATTTGGACTTACTGTGTCTCCATCGTTTGGACTTACTGATGACAGATGAAAATTTTGTCTTACTTTTATACTAAAGTAATGTAACTCTGAAAACTAGATATGCATGTTTATAGGCTTCATTTGTGATTTGTTTTTGATCTGTGTGATTTCTTTTCTTGTAAATATCACTGTGCACATTCAATCATGCAATTAGGTCTTTGCTTAGCTTAGAGAAACACAGATGATCACAGAGAAAAACTTCAGTCATCACTTCCAAAGATCTCACCAGTCATTGTCTCCTCACTCAGCCATTGGTAAGTGTGGATGCTCATGGTTTCCATTTGTGTACCATCAGCAACATGGATACTGCAGCTCACTGCTGTTAAGAAAGTCAGAACACTCACTGATACTGAACCTGATGAAAACTATAACTCTGTCATTTACTACACCACTGAATGTTTCACTCCTTAATAAAAAAAATGTTTTAAGTGCATGTACAATCTTGATTGATTTAAAATTGATTAACCTTCTATTACTTTAATGCATGAGTTTTATTTCATGAACCTTGGCTTCATTCTTTTATTTTAAAATCATTTTAAAATATGGACTCTCTTATATTTAAAATTAATTGACCACAATATAATAAAAATGTGAATAGTTTCCTGGTTCTGTTAACAGAAAATCAGAACTAACAAACCTCTACAACAACAATGAAAGTTTGAATGTTTCAGTTTTTCTCTCAGAAGAAATTCTAAATTTGTCTAAATTTATCAGTTGAGAATGGTTTCAGGAAATTTTTGAGAAAATGGAAAAATTATAAATTTTAGACAGAAATTAAACCTAATATTTTTCACTATAAAGCCATAAATCTAAAAATTTTCCTCTTAAAAACTACAATGTGAATTCATTTCTTTACTCATCTTCAAGGGATTGTGGGAAAAGGTATGGTTCTCAGGATGTCATTCCTGTGGGACATGGTTCCTGGGAGAAAACTGTCTTATTTAACCATTGTGAGTTTTATTCTTTACTTCAGTTTCTGCCTCATTCACATAATTCCACTCACTAACTCTGTTCCACATTTAATATTTTCTATCTTTGTGAAATTCCTTTGAATCTTGAAGTGTCTCTTGAAATATTTATCCCACAAACTTCCCCTTATAGTTTCAAATACATTGTCTGCCAGCTCATCACAGAGATCTAATTGAATCTCAATATGTGGAGTCCTGATCTTCCAAAATGAAGTGCTACAGATTTAGGAGAATGTCTCTAGAGAGTTTTTAAGCCAAAATTACTGTCATAATTTCAATGGTTATTTTTTTGTTCTGACATTAGTCATTATAAGTTAGAATTTCTTTTTTTAAAAAAAATTATTTCATTTTTATCCATTTTAATGAGAAAAAAGATAAAATAGCAATGAAACAGTTTCAAAACTGATGAGTAGGACAGTTGCAATAATTGATATGCTGCATATTGTTGTCTTCATAGTAATTATTCTGAGGACAACATGCAGATTGATATCTTGTCTATACAATATTAGTTAAATCATTTGTTCCCATTGAGCTAAGAGAAAGTAGCTGTATGTCTATCCTAACTATCTTGTATATACATATATATTTTTCTACAACAAAACTGTACTTTATTTATATCCCCCTTTTTTGTTTTGTTTTGTTAGAGATGGGTGTTTCAGTGCTGTTAGAGAAGCTGTATTTGGAGAAGTTTTCAAAGGACCTTTTCATACCCGATGCCAGTCTAAATATTATAGGTGCCTGAATTCAGCAAAACAACCCAATATTGTCCAATAGTTTATAATAGTAGTGAGTTATCAGCACAACTGGCAATTGTCCAGAAGTTGTTGATTTGAGCCATTTATAGCTCAGCATATAATGCAAATTGGGGTGACGCATAAAAATGAAAAACTTTCTGGAAAAATTACATGAATATAGAGCTCATTACAAAGGCCCTGCAATTAATTACCAGTAATAATATGCAGAGAGAGAGAGAGAGAGAGAGAGAGAGAGAGAGAGAGAAAGAGAGAGAGAGACTACAAGTGAACCCTGAGAGACACCAGAGAGTGTTTAGATGATTTGACTAAAAATAAAATGGCATCTGAATATGGAATTATATACAGCACTGAAGGCCAGGTACTCATTCCAAGTCTTTCACCATCATCAAACTGAATATAAATATTCTCAGTTCCTACAATAAGTCATAACACTGAGTTTTGACTTTTGCCTCTCAAGTGTATCCTAAGTCAGTAATAAAACCTTTTCATATCTCTTTATATAGCAGCTGGAGTGGTTGATACGTTGTGTCAACTTGGCTGGACAACTCAGCGGCCCAGCTCCCTGTTGGTGGGAGTCCTGCCCTGGTGTACAATTGGTTCCTCCCTGGAGTGTAACCAGGGCCTGCCTAGGATATGATTGGCTCCTCCCTAGTGCAGGATCAAGGGCCTATCCTGGGATATGATTGGTTCCACCCTAGGGCACAATGGGCCCCCATCAGAGTGACTGAGCCAAAGAGACCTTTTAAAGGGCTGAGGAAGGAGTCAAGAACCTCACTTCCTTGGAGAAGCTTCAGTCTTTGCAATCTGCCTGGACCTAATCATCTGGCTTGCAGCGCAGACTCTTCAGCATCCATCACAGACACTTCAGTCTTCTATCGCAGACCCACCAGCCAATGGATAAAGACTTACAAGGAGCACTGCAGTGAGTTTCAGATCTTGGGACTGAATTCTTCAGTCTGGAGTGTGCAGACACCCTCTGCACGCTTCCTCATCTGACTCTGTGGATGACTATTGTAAGCCAATCTTATAACTCCTTATATATTGCATATTTTGTATTAATATCCATTCTTTATATCTTTCTGTTCCTCTAAGTAAAACCTTGACCAACACAGCAGCCTAAAATGTTTTTTTTGTTTGTTTGTTTGTTTTTTGTTTTTTTCCACATGGGAGTCAGTGCTTATGAGAAAATTTGGGGTTACCCTTCACCCTGCAAGATCTTGGCTGAGCTGTATCTGACTCTAACAGTAACACCATCACCTTTGCTGAGTTACTGCTGCCTGCCAACCAGGAATGGGGGTCTTATTGAGCCCAACCTTGCAACCAAAAAAGATTGAAAGAGTTTTGTGGGACTTCAGGATGCCTTTCCCTTCTAAATTTAATCACATTCCAAGTATTGCAAATCATACTTCTAATGATGTTGGGGACAAAGGTGAATAATCTAGGAAATCTCCCCAAGTAAAATCTTTGATTTCCTTAGAAGTAAAAATTATAATAGGGAAGGCAGGAAGGAAAGGTGCACTAGAGGTAGAAAGTTAGTTGGGTACGCCAATCATTGGTTTAGAATATTTTATCCTAGCTAACATTCTGATTTCAAAGCACACTGAGAGTTCACACCTCTTGCCATCAAGATTTTTATAAAATTCCCAATTGAAAATATTTCATAGTCAAGAAAACAGTACAGAAGCAGGATGGTTTCTAAGACTTGGGATGTAAGTGACACTCAGGAGTTCACCTATGAACATTTGTTTCCTGCTGTATGGTAATAAGATGGTGGAACTCATTGTGTTAACCACAGACACTGTGGTTAATATTATGACATGTAGAGTGCACAATGGCAGTCAGGGGCTTGTTTAGCCTGGCCTGATCCTTGTCAAAAGTTCCATTATTTCCTATGCATGAGGATGTACACTACTAGCTTCTTTGTGTGGTCTCCACAGCAACAGATGAGTGCAGAAATGTCTTAGTTTCTTATATTGTAACAAAATACCATACACTACAGTACTTGAAGAATAGATATTTATTTCTCATTGTTCTGAAAGTCCACAAGACATCCTAATTCACTAATGCTCTCAACCCTTCTATAATACACAAGGATTACTTAAATGTACAATGTGACTACCTGTTGGAAACCACGCTTATGGATATTATCATGAATTTTCTTATATTTAACTGTGTGTGGTTGGTGGTGAGTCATTAATCTCCATTGCTCAGAAGTTCCACACATGATGGAGAATGTTCAAGATCTATCTGGGCCTATCATCCTTTATCTATGCCCATATACTTGGCTCAATGAGAACTACAATGGGATCAGGGCTGGTTCAGGGAGCAGAAAATGGGAGTAGAGAAAAGAACTGGTAGAAGCAATGGAGTTGGACTCCGTAGAGACTCTCTTGACACAGAAGATGTACAGGAACAAATTCTCATAGTACAAGCTAGACACCAACTTTGGACTCAGATGCACTCAAACTCAATCCTAGGTCTCCAGTCACAGGTGTCTTGGTCCTGTAGCCCAGTACATCCTTGCTCATCAATCAGGTATTATCAATGTGCTGCTCATTAATGTGCAGGTTTATGCAGGCACAAAATCAGTAAGCCTGAAAAATCACTGAACAGTAACTCAAGAGTCACCTGGGCCAGAACTAAAGAAGAACACTGCCATGTATTTTTGCACAGGGCCTGGTCATCATGTTAGCACCAGAGATTTAACACAGAATGCACTAACTTACACTGGGTCTAATAGTTATCAGCTTTGTGGAAAACTTTATTGTCTGAGTTGTCACCCCAACTACATTCCTAGCTTCTCTCTATTCATTTTCTCATTTCATTATAACCTATGTCAATAAAGGCTTAGAGTTAAACTGCCACCTACAGACCAGAAGAGAATATATGTGTATGCTGCCCTATGCTGGTAACTAGACTTGTTTTAGAGGCAATGGGAAGCTGAGGCCTCCAGCTACAGCAGAAGTAAACGCAATGAACCATTGTGCACAAATAATTGGATGCTGAAAGGCCCTACAAGAGCAAAGGTCATTGGGAGGCTACCTTGCTTAAAGCAACATTACAAGAAGAACAGTCTGGTGAAAATGCACCTCAGTGTTCAACGAGTAAAGTGGAATCTGGCACCACCTTCGAACAAGCCACTGGTTGGCTTGAGGTTGGGCTCTCTGGTGCACTGGTGACAACCATTGTGGAGATGGTCATTTCTTGAAAGTCTAATAGCCAGCATGAAAGTCGTATACTGGGTTCAGAGGTGCAAAGCCAGGTACTTCTCGTGTGTCACCTACTCTGTCTCAAGCTGAGACAAGAAAGAAACGGGTAGGAGGGATTTCCTGTGTTTTATACCTAAATAGAAGTGCATCTAATCCCACCATTTTGGAGACTGAAGCCACTCAATTCCGGTGAAGGCCGAACCATGGGAATCTACTCCCCAAAGGATGAGTTTCCAACACCATATTTCCCACATGCCTTATTCCATTGCTGGCTTTTTAATGTACCCTTTAGTGGTGTGCACATCATGCTAGTGGGGGCAAAGCTCTGAAGATGGTAAGAATGGGCACAATCATATTATGGGATGAAATGGTGGGCACTGAGTACACAGATCATTGAAAGAGTGGCATGTCTCCAACTCTACTCATTTCATGCCTAAAGCAGGAGTCAGCATTTGCTCTGGCCCATCTGCCTTGGCCACCATCACCCAGCATCCACAGGATGCTGCTAAATTTGGAACTGCAGCTCCTGTCCCCCAGCACTCATGGGTTACTACTGTAGGACCTGTAGCTCAGGCACGGTCAAGTTCGCAATCAAGCCATATCACATATATATTCACCAGAGCTAGGGCTAGGAAAGTAGCAGACACCAGGGGCTACAACTTGGGTTTCTTTCAATTTCTGCAATCTCATTATCCACCACAGATGGATCAAACAAGGACCAGCATGGGCTGTCTCATGTGGGGGCTTAGGCTGCATCTTAGCACCAGACAAGGTTCACCAATTTGTGGCTTTTCCCATAGGGCCCAGCACCTCAGATACATTGAGGGGTCATAAAACCAGATGAGTAGAGACAATGAGGGACTATCTATCAAGGATTCTACTGTAACCTCAAGCAAAGTGTTTGTGAATGTCAGTGCCATCATTGGATATCCATCTGTAAGGTACAGTGCACAAAGTCTGAGGTTCTTTAATCTTCCAGGATGCTGACCAGTTCCTGCTGAAAAGATAGTTTACTTTAGGTACAAGCAATGGACTATTTATCTCAGGAACCAATAAAAGGCCTTCATTTTAGCATTGGGCTCTATGATGGAAAAACACTTGTAGAGCCAGAGGGTTGATCTAAACTTCCAACTAACAACCAATTCCTGGCACACTGTGAACTTAGC
Source organism: Capromys pilorides (assembly GCA_004027915.1). Taxonomy (NCBI): domain Eukaryota; kingdom Metazoa; phylum Chordata; class Mammalia; order Rodentia; family Capromyidae; genus Capromys; species Capromys pilorides. The sequence goes on from PVKN010044323.1 coordinate 6,156, forward strand.
AGCAGAGAGGAGCCCAGTTGGCTCAGGCAGTGAGCTAGCCTCCATGGCCACCATGCCAGGGCCCTTCTATCACATGCAGTTGCAGTGTCAGGAGTCAGCTCATGAAAGCAGGCAACTCTGTGGCCAACATAGCTGATTCTGGATCACTGCCTGTAGATTTCACAGAAAGAGAGGTTGCCCTGCTTTCCTGACTTCTTCTAACAGTAGGACAGAGGTTTTCAGAAGAAGAGGAATGTATGGAATGTCACTGGATTAGAACCTGACCTAAGTCTCCAGTGAAGTCCAAGATCTGGGATTACAGAGCTCAGCAGAGAAATCCTATCTTTAGCAGTCCTTCACTGTCACTGCCCAGTCCTTGCCTGAATGTGACAAGATCCTAAATGAGGCAGGCAAACTGCACAAGTGAATACAGTTACTTATGTTTCATTTCCTCTTCTTTTCCTTTCTTTCTCCCTCATTTCTTAAGAAAATGTACCTTAGGCAGCTCTTGACTTCACTGGATAGCCCATATTTTCTTAAAATTCCAGCAGTCCTGCCTAAGACTGAATGCTGAAATTGCATGGATCACTCACCATACCTAGCACTTATTTTTTCTTTGTCTGTATAGGAAGCTAAAATTGTCAAATGCACAACTCCACCATACATGCACAAGGTAAGTCAGCATAGCTTTATTGAATTCTTTCTATTGACCCACAGACAGGCCAACAAGTTGAAGAGAAGAAGCACAGCGAGCACACAGAGGAACCTTTGTCCAAGAGATATTGTGGAGGTCAGTCCATGTTTATCCTATCCCCAATAGCCTTGAATTTTCTCTGCATTACACAGTCCTTGTGGAGGTGGAAGCACGTGATCATGTGCTTCTGAAGGAGTTGCTGATAACAGCACAGCATTCCTATATTTTGCAATGGATGCGTCTTCCAACACAGCGGGGGACAGACTGGTGAACATAAATAGTTCCCCCCTGCTTTGCTTCCTCAACAAACCTGTACTTACCACTCCTGACAGGTCAACAACTACTCTGAAACCATGGCCCTGGGTATTCTGCAGCTGGGCTTTACACTTCTGTGGGCTTTGAAGACACAAGCTCAGAACTCCACGGATGAAGAATTGTCAGGCCCATCACTGAGTAAGGCTTCTCTGCAGCCAAATTTTCAGGATGACAAGGTAGGATTTTGCAAAGGTAGATGTAGGGATGATTAAGGGTACATGGACTGTGATAATAGAGCATTGGGGGGGGGGGTGGGCAAATGTACTTAATGTTCGAGGAATCATGGAGGCCAATTCCTGGGCATGTGAGGTTAAGACATATGTAGTCCCTCTATGTAGACTTTAAATTTTAGGTTCTGCAGCACCCACCAGCCATTTGAGTAGGGTCACTCGAGCCCTGGAAGTCCAGGAATAACTCATGTCCCAGAGCATCTTCTGGCCCTGTAGGATTGTACCTCTAGATTTTTTCTCAGAACAGACCATTTCTAGGCTGTGCTACCCAAAAGCCTGGCCAAGGCTAATAACGGGGATGCCTTTATAGGTGTTGCTTTTGGCCATCCTTTTGTTCTACCTATCATGAGCTCTTTACAGTTCCAGGGAAAGTGGAATGCAATGGGATGGGCGCAGAACACATTAGTGAACGAAAGCATCAGCTACATAAAGATGTTAAGCACCACATTTTATCTGAATGATGACCACAGCTACAATGTCACCTCCATCTGGTTCAGGTAAAAGTACCATGTCCTGGGGCTCAGAGAAGTTCAACTGTGTGATCAAAAAGGAAGTAACAAAATGAGGGAAGCTGTGCTTTCAAGGATATTACAAGTCAATCTGCCTCCCTTCCTACCTCTTTCACTCTGACCCTTTGTGTTTTCCTATTTCTTCCTTTCTCTTGCCTACATCCTTCTTTCCTGCTATTCATGAACACACTTGACTTGCTTAAGCACAAACTATCTGCACCACAAAAGGCAAGATTACAGCAGTAGAGCAAAAGAAACTATCAGAAACCTCAGAGTTTCTCATCTAGGACTCATAAGGTAGCTGCACTTAAGCTTCATTCAAAGCCAGGGCCTGGTAGGTGGCTCCTAATGTCCCGATCTGGACACTCTTGCTACAAGGAATTGATGAAAGCCCCCAAGTAAGAATGAGCAGTTACATGTAGGAGGTAGCACAGATGGGACAGAACAGGAGACTGATGTGAGAGCACTGGCTCATGGACCTACAGTTAATTCTGGCTCTGGTCACTGGTTGGATCAAAATGGAAACATTCCATTGTTGAAAGGGAAATGATGGGTGGTAAAGTGGCCATGCCAATCTGGTTTCAGGAATGGAGTAGACAGAGCAGGGAAAGGTCAATTTTGGCTCAAGGGCTGGGGCAATGCTTGTCACGAAGCACATTGGAAGCTCACAGGAAATTTGAGGAGAGAAGGTAAAGGGGAGCAAGACAAAATCAGTGGTCATATCCTTTATCTAAGGTGCACACACGATACTCCAAGGATGCAGGAGAGGACACAGTGAATCTGGCTAATCTGAAGGTTAGCTCACCAGGCAAGACTCAGAGGGGAAAGCACATGGTTATGGCTATGGGCCAGACAGGGCAAAGGCGGGTCTAGCAAAGGCCACAGAACCCTCATGCAGCACTTGTCCAATTTGATGGAGTTTAGAAATATCACCCTGTGTCTTTTTTCTTTTCAAACCAAAAACATCTCATCTTGACAGTGAGCAAGGCTGTACTACCCAGAATCACACTCTTGTTCCTAGTGACTTGCCTGGCCAGTATATCATGCTTGATATTAATGGTGAGTCTAAAGGGATAGGGTTCATGGTTAGAAACTGGGTTCCTTTAAAATGTCACAGTTCTCCCTGTTGATCCACACACGTGGGTTTGGAGGGGAGCCCATCCTGACTGGTTGGGGAGAAAGGGGACAGTCCCTTCTTTACAGTCAAGAGGGATGACCCTTTGTATTCCACACTGCAGGTACCAAGGGATTACAGAACTTCACCATGAAAGTGGTAGAAAATCAATACAATAAGTTTGCCATAGTGTTCTACCAAGCAACTGTTGAAAACAAGGAGTACATGGAGTGTGTGCTCTATGGTATGTCGTCACCACCCATTCAGAGAACTTGCTTCTAGTCATCTCTGTGGGAGAGAGTCCAAAGCCCCCAAAAAGTCTTCTCAAGTTCAAGCACCCCTCTTATGGTGTGGATCTTTCCTCAGAACCTCCATGCAAAAGGGATCTGAGGGCTGTTATCTCACTCAAGTCTGGGTATGGAATGAGCCTGGAGCAGGGACCTACACATGTCCTTACAGCATTGATATGACTGACACAGAAATTTTAAAAGTTTGAGGCCAGTCTGTATTACATAGCAAGGCAGCACCACAAAAAATAAAATAAAATAAATTACTAAGTTCACATTCTTGCCCACTTACTTCTATTTTGGCCACAGATAGGAGCAGGAGGATGAACCCTGACCTGATGTTGTACTTCATGGCAACCGCCATGTCCATGGGCTTCCATAATAAGTATATCCACTTCACTGTACCAAGAGGTAAGACCATCTGGAGTGAATAAAATGGGATGTTGGGTTTGTCTCAGTCTCGTTCTGCCCTGCCAATGTAAAAGGAGGAAGTGTCACTATCTCTTGGTCCAATCCCTGGAATAATAGTGAACCTCACTCTGGTGACCATAAGCACACAAGGAATGTAGTCACAGGTCCTTTCCCTGTCAGTTTATCAAAGACCATCTAGATGCCAATTTTAAACACAGATCCATGTTTCCCCTGTCTCAATTCCCGAGCCCAGCCCCACTTCATATCTCCAATCTGGCTATCTTGCATCATCTGATCCTTAACCTTGGACCTGCATATTTGTAACCTGAGAGATGTCTTTTCTTTGAAGTAACATGATCTGGACATGCACTTTACCTGGGGTACACAGGGTCACTGGTCATGGACCTACCACAGTCAACATGTA
>PVKN010044324.1:0-10117 GCA_004027915.1 Capromys pilorides
AGGTGTGCATCACCATGCCCAGTACACAAGTCTTTTTTTTTTTTTGTGGGACCAGGGTTCAAACTCATGACCTTGCACTTGCCAGGCAGGCACTTGTGTCATGGAGCTATCTCCCTGGCCCTCAATAAGTGTCTTTAGTGGCCTCGATATCCTGAATCCTCTCAAAACACAACCTTCATGGTCATTTTGACTTTGAGGAAAAGCCAGAAATTGCATAATGTCAGATCTAGTGAATAAAGTGGACGAAGACGAACCATGTTTTTATGAGCCTACCTTCCTACTGGATGACACTCAGGAGTGGCACATAGAGACACTCATAAAGGAGGACTTCCAAAAATGCTTCAAAAGTGGCAAAACCTATAATCCCAGTGCTTGGGAGACTGAAGCAGGAGAAGGATCATCATGAATTCCAGGCCAGCCTGAACTACATAGCAAAACCCTGTCTCCAGGGTAGGACGGAGGGGTAGGAAGGAGGCAACCAAGCAGGCAGGCAGGCAAGCAGGCAACAATAATGGGGTAAATGTATTTGAAGCACAGACGAGTAATCTGAGAAAGATTCATGGCAATCTGTCTAAATAACATATTTAAAAAATTTAAACATTTGGCATATATTTTGATCCTTATTTCATGTATGTACACACATAGATAAATAAAACACATTTTGTACAAACTACTCATCAAAAACACTAACATTTTATTCTTAGAAAATACAGTACCATGGTAAAGACGGAAAATGCTAACAAGTTTATTTTAACCCATCTGACTTAAAAGATAAAAGAAAAATCTCTGTAAGCATTGCAACACTGACCTAGTGACATAATTTCCATAATTAACTCACCACATGAACAAAGGATAAGTATTACTACTCAAATAGATGTCAGTAACATAAATTAAGAGTCCGTATTTCTCAAAATCATTCACTGGAAATAGTCACCTTACAAAGGGATAACTTAGTGGGTAAGTGAACAAGAGCCAGAACCCAATCTGAATCGGAGGTATATCATCTGCTTAGACATCGCTAAGATGTTTCTGATTCCAGCAAACAGATTATGTGTCAGGGCTGGCTATCAATGTTACTTAAACAAAATGCTTTAGGTCTTCAGAAAAAAGCAAAGTTACCATAAATGCTGCAAATGGACAAAGTTTTGTAGAAGAGTTTAAATTTAAGCAGGTCTTAAAAAGATTTACATACTAAAAGGAAGGAAAGGAAAAAGAGATAGCAGTAGAGGTAACAACAGCACAAGTGCCAAGGATCAAAAAGGTCTCCAGAAAAAGTTGTGGGCTTAGTGATCCACCAACTTGGATCAACTTAGCCAATTAACAGATGGTTTGAGAAACAACAGGAAGTATGAAGAGAAAGGTTGAGGCCAGGCTCCAAAGCCATTGGATATATCCAAGCATAGTACTATTTTAGAAAGATAAATTCAGTGGTGCAGGAACAGTGGGACATAATGAGATAATGTAAGATAAACTTGCACTATTCTTATGAGAATAATGGCTTCTAGTTGAGAGAAAGAGATAGTAATAGAACCGTTAAAAAAAAAGTATTACAAATGAACAATTTCAGGGTCTGGATCTTGGCTCATCTTTCTAACCGCCACCACTAATGAACACTAAATAATAATTTTTAATGTGAGGTGATATCCAGAGCACCATGAGAAAATATGAATGCATAAAAAATAAGTCTTAAGAATGTTTCTGGAAGATAGCTAACTGGAGTAGTTTGTACTACTATAAGCACTGATTCATAATAATAAAGCTCTACCTGGGAAAGCTTTATCAAACCTGTTTAAAAATTTCTAGATCAGTGTCATCAATTCAAAAATAGCTGCAAAACAATCAGAATTATGGCATGATTCCAGTAAGCTTATGTTCTACTCAATTCTACTAGTCTTCTCAATTTATTTAATAACTATGACATTCAAGAAATAAGTTAAAATGTCTAAAGATATGAGAAGTCATCTTATTTTCTGTATAGACTATAATAAGTCAGTGGTAATTAAACCAGATGTAAGTACAACTATCATGAAAAGAACTATCAAAAGAAAACAAAGATGTACAATAAAGATAGCCCAACAGAAAGAAAGTATATTTATAAATTCCCATAAATATGAATTCGATTTCTAATGGCTACACAAAAACAGGGGCATCTCAGGGCAACTGCTAAGAGGTCAGAGTTTTCATAACTGCTGGCATTAGCTGTACAACTTCCTTTCTCACTAAACTGTACCTGCTTAAGCTGACAAATCTGTTTTACTTTTGACATTCACCTACAATTACCATACCAAGTTGATAACTGTTTAAAAAAAAAAAAAAAGGAAAAACAAATTAACTATGCTTACTTGTGATGACAGAAACCTAGTCTATACACTGCTCCCCAGTCATGACTTACCTGCAGGTCCTAGGGTCACTAGATGTAAGAAGTTCGGCTGTACTAAGATAAATTGCATAGGCTTTTAAAATTTAAAGTACGCAAAAACTCTACAGGCTTTCTGACTTTCTTTGCCATACTAAAAAACTTACACTCTAAAGCTGAAGTTTAGTTATTCACTCTACTTTTAATGGGAAATCGGGCTGACAAGATGGCTCAGTGGACTAAAGTGCCTACTTAGGTAAGCTTAAGCAAGTGCAGGGACCATGGCTCAACTCCTGGCACCACATGCTGCACCAGGCCCACCCCCAGGGCGGGCTGAGACGGCCAGATTCCTGTAATTCCTGAGCTGGGGAGGCTGAAAGTAGGAGGATCACTACGAGTTTGAGCTGTGTAGTGAGACCCTGCCACAACCAAATACATTAAAAAAAAAATTTTAAATGTAAATACATAAATAAATAGGAAACATTTTTGTTCACCATCTGTACAGCACAGAGGAATGGTGCAAAAGTTGCCTAGTTAGGGCAAAGGCTGGAATGCTGTGTGAAAAGCAAACGATTCAATTCATTTTGTCAAGGATAGAAGTACAGGGAAGTCAGTAATGTACACTGTATTAAACCAAAGAATAAGAGGCTGACAACAATTTCTGAAAAGGATGAGTTGGAAGATTCTCCTAAGGGTCACTCAAGTACTAGCTATGCTAGCTAAGAGAAAGAGCAACCAAGGCAATCAAAGCCATGGAGACCACACACTAATTAAGAAGTCTTGGATTCAAGTGGAACTAAGAAATACCAACTGGCACTTAGATCTCCTAACAGTGAGATAGTATTTCCAGAGGAAAACGTGTGCATAAATCTCTGCAGATAAAAGTTCATAAATACTTTCATACACTGTCTCACTGATTTTTAAGTTTTAGTCCTAAGTAGTTTCTGAAGCCTGTGATGAAATTACAGACTTCTTCAGAGTAAACAGTTTTCTATGAGGTGTTCTCTGCATGGGAAGGAGACCAAGGGATGGAGAGAGGGGAGATAAAAGAACTGAGATGCGCTATGTACATGTACCAACTTTCCCATGATGAGTGTTGCAAATATGTACTAATAAGAGTAATACTAAGTTTTGAAACTCTACTACTTGCTACCTAGGAATGCCAAGAAACAGGAAAACAAAACCATTCTTTGAAGTTTATTTTTTTCAGAAAAGTTTCAACTTACCTTGAGGAAGGAATGAAGGAAGGCAGACAGGCACAGAGGTGGGGGTGGGGCAGAGAGAGAGGGAACAGGGAGGGGGAAATGGGGAGGGGGAGAGGGAAAGGGCAGAATAGAAGGAACGAAGGAAGGAAGGAAGGAGAAAGGAAGGAAGGAAGGAAGGAAGGAAGGAAGGAAGGAAGGTAGGTAGGTAGGTAGGTAGGTAGGTAGGTTAGGTAGGTAGGTCAACTGCTGACAAGATAGTTCAGTGGATTAAGCACCTGGTTAAGCAAGTGCAGGGACCGGGGTTGGATCTCCAGCATCACATGCCACACTGGCCCAGCCCCTGGGTGTGCTGAGCTGACCACCAAGACCGAGCATGGTGTCATATGCCTGTAATCCCAGTGCTAGGGAGGCTAATAACAGGAGGATAACTATAAGTCTGAGCCACATAGTGTGACCCAGTACCAAATACAAACATACAGAGCAAGAGAGCGAGAGGGCGAGAGTGTTTATTTTTTATTTATTTATTGTTTTTTGCAGAACCAGGATTGAACTCAGGACCTTGCACTTGTCAGGCAGGCACTTGTGCCTCTGAGCTATCTCCCCAGCCCCGCCAGAGAGTGTTTACAAAATAAATATATGAGCTAGGCAAAGTGATGCAAGTCTATAGTCCCAGTACTCAGAAGGCTGAGGCAGGATAACTGCCAGACTTCAAAGTCAGCTTGGGCTACACAGCAAGTTCTTGTCTCAAAAAACAAAAAAACAAAACAAAATAAATAACAACAAAAACCTATCTTTTATGTAAGACCATAGAAAAAAACAAAAACAACTGCCTACTCATTACTAACTTAGCAATTTTCTCTCTAAGAAGAAGCCTTACCTAAAAATCTACCTCCTACCACCTGCCTATAAGAAAGATAAAGTTGATAAAATAGTTGGCAATCTATTAATACCTGATTACAAGTTAAGTAAAAGCTGAGTATCTGCTACAAATGTCAACCAACTCCAACATTTACTTCTAATCCAAAGGGGAAAAGCTCAAAAAATTAGAAATGTGAAGGTATTTTAATATTATGATTTAAAAATTACCTCAAACCATCAAAATCACACTTGAGTACTCAAAACATCAGAGCTATCAACATCAAAGAAAAGAGCAGGGCAAAAATGCTTGCTAGAGCTGCTAGTCTAACACTACTCTTAAACTTTTAGCATGAGGATTCTCAAACTCAAGCAGTGGCAGAAGACCTAAAAACAATTAGACAGGAAAAAAGATTTTAAAGATATCCTCTGACAGGTACAAAACACTTAGATATGCTATACTAGTGGTTGGGACAACTCCATATTATATTGTAGAATATAAATACTTCCAAAACTGACTTACAAATTTCATGCATTTTGAAACAGATAACTGACCAACTACTAGGAAAAATTAGATCTCTCTAATTTACAAAGAACATAAATACACAAAATATGGAAAACTTAGGAATATATGATGTATAAGAAGTTCATTCTATTAATCAAATATACATTAAAATGAGATGCTTTTAATGTTTTTCTGTTTATCAACACTCAAGAAAAAATTCAGGAAACAGGTACTCTCAAACTCTTAGACTAAGCAGTTCTATTTTTAGAACAACCAGTGCTAACACATATACATGAAAAGTAGAGTGTCTGAATAGCAAAGTGTTACAAATAATACCAGTAAGATAAATGAAAGTAATAGGAACACAGAAGACTATCTTGAGTTGAAATACTTTCAGCAAAAATTCCTGGGTACTAAGATCATGTAAAATATTTATTTTCATCTGGACGCTTTCACAATTTTTTCAATTTTCATCAACACAAATATATTTATATTCAGAAAACAATGAATGTTATCCTAAAGAAATAATCTAAATTTTAAGTTCTGTTCTGAAAATTCTAGGGGCTATAGCCCAGAATATGACTTTAACTAAGCTGATATTTCTAATGAGAATGATGATGTATATAAACCTGAATCTTAGGGACAGGGATACAGCTCAGCAACACAGTGCTTGCCTAGCAAGTGCAAGATACTGAGCTCAATTCCTAGGACCCAAAAACATCCCCAGAAAACAAAAATACTGAATGTTTATTATGTAAATATTTCAACAGCCTCATTTTTTAAAAAGTTATTTATTTGATACAGGGTCTCGCTACGCAGTTCAGACTTGTAGTAATCTTCCTGTTTTCAGCCTCCTCAGCACTGGGATTACAGGCACGTGCCACCATGCCCAGCTTTGATTGGCAGCACCTTGGCAAGGCATGTGGTATCAGGAATCAAACCCAGGTCCTAGAGCTTGCCAGGCAGGTGCTTAGGCCACCAAGCTACCTCTCTACCCCAAACCGCCTCATTCTTATATCAAGCACTACAGAAGTAACGATAAGTAATTGCATTTGGTTCATTGTGAACATGTATGGCTAGAAAAGTGTAGGTATAAATGGTCACAGAAAAAGGTCAAAATTTATTACTCAGAAAGATTTGTTTGGCTTTAGCCTTTATGACTAACCTTGATATACACAAATGTCAGAGTTTATAGTAATTTTATGTTTTGGGGCCTATTCATGCATTTATGAGGTGTGATCAAAATACACAATTAATGTTTATACATGAATATTAATTAATACAGTAAGACAATGATACTAACCCTCTCAAACTACTCTTTCTCAACACATTTATCTCATGGTCCGGGTCACTTTTGAAGCATTTCTAGAAGTCCACTTTTTGTGAATGTATCTACAAGATGTGACCAAACACTATGGGGAATGTGCCACCTAATGGAAAGGCAGGCTCGTAAAAATATTAGTGTGTCTTCATCCACTTATTCCCGGGATCTGGTACCATGAAACTCTGTGCTGGTCTCTGAAGTCAAAACAACCAGGTAAATATTTAGGATCCATCCAGAGGAGACTAGGTTCCTGTGGCAGTGTCCCTAAAGATACTCATGAAAGAGGACTTCCAGAACTGCTTCAAGAAAGTGGTAAGACGATGGCTAAGTGTGCCGGAAGTGAGGGGGAAAGTCTCAAAGGGGGTTACTGTGTTTTTTATTGCAATACATTTAAAAAAGTTAAACATTCATCATGTTTTTTAATCAGTTCATGTATTTATATAATAAAGTATTTAAATTTAAATAGTTTTTGACATTTAAACAGCATTCACCATCAAAAGGAGTAAAACAAAGACGTGAAAAATTTAAACCCAAGAATATGGCACTGAAGAAATTGACTCTGACAATAACCTATGCAGTTATTATTGGCTCTGGGTGAAAAATGGTTCTTATGTACTTTATTACTAAATAAGACACTGGTATATTTAACACAGAGGCACTAAAATGTCACTTAAATTTAACTTCAGATTAAAAGAAAAGAACAAAGATCTTAACATATTAAGCTTTAAGAACATTCAGGAGAAAAATTCTAACACTTTGATTTTCTCACAGGTCATATCCAAGTACAGTACAAAACATAGATATGAAGATCATCCCAATGGAGTGAGACTCAGTACTGAAGAGTACAAATCTGTTTACACACTGACACAGTACCATCAACCAAAAACCATGCTGGGGCAGAGGTCGGAGAAAACTTGTCTCACAAACCTAGTTGTGACTAAGATACTCTTCACTCACAAGATGTAAAACTTTAGTTATTTTTGAGACTAAATACCTTGAATAACAGTGACATGGGTGTTCCTTTCCTCTATTAGGTGACAAGAACCTTTTTCTACTCAACATTCCTTAACCCCCGTTTTAACAAGGGGGATATTCCCTGGGCTCAGGGTGGTCTGCAAACCACTGCAAAGGTGAAGGCATGAAGACACTTACCCAAAGTGTAAACCAGGGAGCAGTAAACAGCAGACATTCAAACCCAGAAACTGTGAGCCTATGTTCAAACAGTTGTGCATAAGTGCTAGACTTGTCAAGCAGGGTTTTAAATTATTTTTTTTTTTTAAAAAAAGGGCATAATGAAAAGAAGACTGATGGGGAATAAAAAGGTCTGACTATATTAGCATCAGTACTTACGTATCATACCTCTGCAATGGTGTCACTTTATTCTTATTCTTATCAACTGAACCCGTAGACAGCTGAAGAAAATTGGGATTTAATTTATACAATTCCTGAAGTAGCTTCTGTTCATATTCTTGGTGTTTACCCGCCTAAGGAAAGGAGAAATTAAAACTGCAATAGGACTCACAAAATGTCTGGTATAAAATACTGCATTATCTTCTGAATTATTAAAGGTATGCTAAATAAAACATACAAAGTTTTCACATGGAGTCAGAAAAAAATACAAGGACAAAAGTTACAAAACTTCTAGACCAGCAAAGGCACTTCATTAACTTCTATTATACAGAAAAGCATATTAAGGGGAGGATAATTTAACTATCTCAGAAACTAAAGATCCATCTTTCGCAAGACTTTCACATAATTAAATCTAACAGGTAATTGTTGAGTTTCTGAAAATCACTCAAAATTTGTCAACTGAGCCTGTTTTATTTAGAAATTCATACTTATAATCTTCATTATCTTGGCACTAAATAAAAAGTATACAAATTTCTTTTTACTATTTCCTTTATTTCACCAAAAATAACATAGAAAATAATGCTTTCTAAACTCTGGACCAAAGGTCAGCATGCTTTGTTTTTGTAAATAAAATTTTATTGAGACATAATTATGCTCATTCATTTACACATTGTCTAGGGCTCCTTTCTTGCTACACAAGGCAAAGTGGAGTGTTACAAAAGAAACAATAAAATAGTTGTGACTGAGACTACATACCTACAAATTCTAAGATATTTACTACACAGAAATAGTTCTTTGCAGAAAGATTTGCTGACTCCACTTTAAGTTATGGGAAAATGCTATATTTACCACAGATGGGCAGCTGCTTATCTGAAAGCAGCATCACAAGTATTGTGGAGGACCCAGGCAAAAATTGATGTTAAAAGTGAATTAGACATAAGAATCAATGATCATAAAATTAGCCTGAGTAATTTTTTGCTGTGTGAATGTACATAGTAATGACTGAAAGGTCATTTTTACTTACCTTTAGGGATCATTATTTTAAAATTCTTATAAAACTTTTGGCAAAACCAACATGGAGATCAAAACAGAAGCAAAGTAACAAAAAAGCACATTCTATTTTCAATTAAACTGAGCACAACTATGCACCAGGCACTGTACAATACATCATCCCTACGCTGAGAAGCCATTTGCTCATTTAAACAGCATCTCTACATCTAAAATTGGAACTAGGGTAAAATTAAATGTATAGATAGAAAAAAACATAGATCGATAGACTAGATAGAGACACACACACACAAGATAGATAATTGTACTACCAATTTCTATAATTTCATTAAAGGGAACAGATAGTGCTTACATTGTTTGATCAAACTTGCATGCCTATATTTTGTAATCTGAACAACTACTTGAAGATAACAATATGCAATATAATAACCACTGTTAATTTCCTATCATCTTGTTTTAAAATTCTGTATCATTTTTTTTCTGTCTTTAAAATTTAAAAAAAACGAACAAAAAAAAAAGGAGTGGTTTTCTTTGGCTGTAGGGTCTTACTACGCAGTTCAGACTCTGACTCGCAGGGATCTTCTTCTGTCAGCCTCCCCAGCACTAGTATTACAGGTGTGAGTCACCACACCCAGTTTCTTGGTTAGCATGGCACACCTGCGGTTCAAAGGCTCATACAGCATGCAGTACCTGGGCCACCCAAGCACTTACACTGCTGAGCTATCTCCTCAGCCCCTTGTTTTTCTAATTTTTGTTATGATATAATTTATTCAAATTTCCTTCTTGCATTAATAAAGTTTTAATGAAGAACAACCTTTACAAAATAATTTTTAAATCTGAGAGCATGCAATACATTAACCGTTTGACTGCTAAGGAACGCTATCGCACTCTTCCATAATGCGAAGAGTGCGATAGCAGCAGCCAAATGGTTAAAAGAATCCTAAGAAAAAAAATGCACTTAGATGTGGATTTTAACATTGTGCATGTATAACAATAGAAACCAATCAAGGACCTTTGCACTGAGCTACATCCCAGCCCTTTTGTTTTAGTTAGAGATAAGGTCTCACTAAATTGCTAAATTGCCCAGGTTGCGTTAAATTCACAATACTCCCGCATCAACCTCTCAGGAGTGTACTGGGATTGCAGGATTGCACTGTCACACTCAGCTAAATTTTACATTTTGAAGACGTGAGAAGCCTTGACAATTCCTACTGCAATCAATACTTTAGGCTTTCTTTAGCCACAAAGAGCTCAATCTGATATTCAAGTCAATCTATGGGGCAGTTCATAATGACAGTATAAATCCCATTATACATAAGTTTCAACCTACTGTCCATACATCTTTCTTTTATTTTTCACTACTACTTTAAATGAGATCAACCTGGACTTGAAAATTCTCTGGCAGACAAAAATTTTCACTGTGACAGTGTATAAATGTTAAGTAAAGTATACTCTCCACTTGTTAAAATTCACATTGAAATGATTCATTCCAGAAAACTTTATTTGGAAAAACT
>PVKN010044325.1:0-10132 GCA_004027915.1 Capromys pilorides
GGTTCTTAAAAATGAGTGTACCTTGTTATCTCTCTGGATAATTTTTGTATTGTTAAAAATAATAGTGCCTAACACATTGTCTTATCTATGTGACATGCAGTAACTAGGAACTGATGGTTATTATTTTGAGTTAGTCCTATTAGGTGTGAGTTTTACATATTTGACTTTAATTTATAATCCCATGGAAGAATAAACATGTTTTGCTATCATAATTTCTTGGCATTTTTATTTTTCAGAATGACAGCCAGTGGGAATAAATTGATGTGAATGTTTCAAAGTGTGTTATTGTTATTTGATTTCAAATAATGAATAAAAACAATGAGAATAAGGTTGTCACCAATTGTTATATTATTCATCTTTCACTCTTTAGTGGTGCTAAAACAGAAGCAACTATTTAGCTATAATTGCACCTGTGTGTGTATTCACATATAAATTACAAATTCAAGGATCTATAGTGCCATATACCATTAGGTCATGGGCAAGGGAACAAAACACCATAGTCAAACTTTTTTTTTTTAAGACAGGGACTTGCTGTGTAGTGCAGGCTGGCCTTGTGCTCACTGTGTAGTCCAGGTTGGCCTCAAACTCACGGTGATCCTCTTTCCTGCCTCAGCTTCTGGATTGCTGGAACTATAGGCTTACGCCACCACACCCAGCTGAGGCAAACTATTTACATAGCACAATGTGTAAGCAAAAGAGATAATAAGTGATAGGCCATCAATTCAGGTCAGAGTTTTGCTGTCAGATGCATCATGCAAAGAATTTTACTGCTGAGTGTAGTGATGCATGCCTCCATTCTAGCTACTCCGGAGACTGAAGCAGAATGATCAAGAGTTCAAGACCCATCTGGGCAACTCAAGCCTGTCTCAAAAACTAAAAGAATGAAAAAGACCTGGGGATATAGCCCAATGGGAGACCTAGCAAATGCAAAACCCCGGCTTGAGCCCCAAAATCTACCCCTAAAAAGAAAACTTTTAGACTTTCAAGTAATGGATTTCAGAATTGTAGAAAGAGATCCTGAGGCTGGGGAGTTAGTTCCGTGGCACAAGTGCCTGCCTGGCAAGTGCAAGGTCGTGAGTTTGAACCCTGGTCCAGCCAAAGAGAGAGAGAGAGAGAGAGAGAGAGAGAGAGAGAGAGAGAGAGAGAGACAGAGATCCTGACTATGTACTGTGCCTTAAGAGATGTTTTATTTATTTTTTATTTTTTGATTCAAGGTCTCATTATGCAATTCAGACTCATAGTGATCCTCCTGTCTCAGCCTCCTTAGTTCTGAGATTATAGGTATGCACCACCATGCCCAGTTTTAGTGGCTGGCACAGTGCACCCAGGAGGGCAGTACAGCGTGCAGTACAGGAGATCAAACTCAGGACCTTGTACTTTCCAGGCAGGCATTTATGCTACTCAGCTATCTCCCAACCCCTAGGCGATATTGCAGAATTTGTGACATTTCTCTACTTGGTTCACCTATGTCATGCTTCAACTTCGCACATAGAAGGAGCTAATTAAATTTTGAATTCAGCTGTTTAATCACCTCTGTATATATAACCAGTCACACAGGTAAAGTGTTAACAGCAGCTCTTGACACATAGCAAGCACTTGATAAATGTCACCTTTTAGTATTACAATTACCAAGATTTCAATAGGCCAGTTGTTATCTCCATGGTTAGTCAGAAATTAATTGTTGTTAATAGCTATCTCAGTAGTCATTTCAAATGGTCACAAGTGTTTGAAATGGTCTCCTAGAATTGGAAAAAATTGCATTACTGTTAGTCAAGCGTGGTGATATGAGCCTGTAATCTCAGCACTCGGGAGGCCGAGGCAGGAGCCAGCCTGGCTACCTAGACTGTCCAAGGCCAGCCTGAAGTACACTGACACCTTGTCTCACAACACCAAAAGGGAGTTGGTTGGAGATATAGTGCAGCGCAAAGGCCCGAGGTTCAGTCCCCAGGATGAGTATATGCATGAGCACGTGCACACACACATACACACATACACACACACACACACACACACACACACACAGCTTTAGTGTTACCCTGAAAAAGTATGGAAAGTATAACACACCTCCTGGGCTTGTTAGTGCTCAAAAATAGCACATGAGTCACTGCACAGTGTTCAAGTGAGTGTGGGCTGACGCATGCCCCAGCACTTGAAATAGTCACCACCAGGAGCAGTTAGTACTGTGAGTCTGTGGTCAGAGGATTAGACTTCATAATTTACATAGTGATTAGCAGTAGTAATCTTTTCTAAGAGAGTTGTTGTATCTTTTTTTTTTTTTGGTACTGGGGATCAAGTTTGGAACCCAGGGTGAGTATATGCATGAGCACGTGCGCACACACACACACACATGCTTGCCAGGCAGGGGCTTATGCTACTGAACTGTATCCTCAGCCCACTGTGCGTCTTTTTGAGATAGTGTCTCACTCTATAGTTTAGGCTGGCTTTGAACTCCCAGCAATCCTCCTGCCTTAGCCTTCTTAGTGCTGAGATTACAAGTATGTACCACCAAATCAGACCTAGAATCTTTTTTTTCTGCAAGCATGTACTGAAAATAATTTTTAGAACATTTTTTTTGAGGGCCGAGGAGATAAAGGAGATAGCTCAGCCATCTAAGTGCCTGCCTGGTAAGCTCAAGGACCTAAGTTTGATCCTGCATGTCATGCAGGCCCCTCGCTATGCCAGCCACCAAAACTGAACATAGTGGTGCATACCTATAATCCCAGTACTGGAGAGGCTGAGACAAGAGGATCACTACAAGTCTGAGCTGCATAGCAAGATTCTGTACCAAGTAAGTAAATCTTTTTTTTAAAAATGAAAAAAAAGGATTGTTTTGAACTGTGAGTTTAGTGGTGTACAATTGTAAACTCAAATACTCTGTAGACTAACCAGGAAGATTGAGAGATCAAGGCTAGCCCAGCCTATACTGCAATACTATCTCAATTTTTTAAAATGTATTTATTTATTTATTATGGTACCAGAAATTGAACTCAGGACCTCGCACTTGCAAGGCAGACACTGTGCCACTGAGCTATATCCATACTAGCCTCTCAATTAAAAACAACAAAAAACAACTCAATAGCAACTTTATTGACGTATTGTACCAGTCAACCATTTAAAATGTGCGGTTCAATAGTTCCCAGTATATGGTCCAGTGAGATAGCTCAGTGGCCTAAAGTTCCTGCTTAGGCAACTGCAAGGACTGCAGTCCAATCCCCAGCAACGCATGCTACGCCAGGCCCACCCTCAGGGCAGGCTGAGCTGGCCATAAATAAATAAATAAATAAATAAGTAAGTAAGTAAGTAAGTAAGTAATTAAAGTTTTTAAAAAGTAGTTCTCAGTATATTTCATTGTGCGATGATCATGACAGTCAATTTTGAAATATATTCATTGCCTCTAAAACGAGTTCCTATACCTTTTAGCTTTCGCCCAGTACCACTTTCCCCACCCCACAGCACCTGGGTCCTATGCAACCGCTACCTGTGCTCCACGTTTATGTATTCGCCTATGATGAACTGCAGCTGCTCTACTTCTTCAGAGTCCTCTGGTCTTTGCAGTCAGTCTGGAAGGGAGAGAGGCTTGCAAGAAGCCACAGCTGCATCTCCACCCTTTGCTTTGCTGTTTTCCACTGCCATAAACTGCTCCTCTGCAATGTGCTGCGCTGCCTTGGAGCTAGCCGAGGATGGACTGAAACCTCCACTAACTGTGAGCTGAATAAACCTTTCCTTTCTTAATTTTGAGTGTCAGGTAGTCTGTCCAAGCATTGAAAGAAAAGTAACAGAGACAAAAGTAAATGAACAAGGTATTCAAGAGAAACCAGAACTGGACAACAGAGTAGAAAAAAGCAATAGACTTATGAATTATTGCAGAAGATAAAGAAGAAGAAAGAAAGAAAGAAAGAAAGAAAGAAAGAAAGAAAGAAAGAAAGAAAGAAAAAGAAAGAGAAAGAAAGAAAGAAAGTCCACAGGGCTGCTGTGGAGCCTAGTGCAGTGCTGGGAATAGCATCAGAGGAGCCGCACTGGTGCTGTGGTCTGGGGCTGACCTGTCTCACTTCCAATCCATGAGCAGCCCATGTGAGCTGCAGCCATGTGCAGGGATGAGATGATTTTTGACCCTACTATGAGCAAGAAGAAAGAGAAGAAGAAACCCTTTATGTCAGAGGAGGAAGGGGATGCCCAGACAGAAGAAACCCAGCCCTTAGAAGCAAAAGTGGAGTAAAAACCAACTGAAGACAAGGATGTGGAAGCCAATGAAGAGGACAGTAGGAGGAAAGATGCTTCTGGTGATCTAGATGACTTCAATTTCTTTAATCAAAAGGAAAAGAAGAAAATGAAAAAGATATTTGATATTGAAGAAGCGGAAGAAGGTATCAAGGATCTTAAGATTGAAAGTCATATCCAAGAGCCAGCTGAATCACAGGATGCCCTTGATACTATGCTTGATGATAAAAAGGAGAATGTCAAGTTCCCAGATGAGAATGAAATACTAGCAAAAGATGAAATTGTAGAAGATGAAGATGGCACAAAAGATGAAGGTATTTCATTCAGTAACGAGGCAGGCCTCGCTTGGGCAGGCTCAGAGAGATACTCATCATATGAAGAGCTGATGAATCGAGTTTTCAACATCATGAGGAAAAAGAATCCAGGGATGGTAGCAGGAGAGAAAAGAAAATTTGTCGTGCAAACTCCAGAGATCATCTGAGTAGGAATCAAGAAAACTTTGCTCAACTTTACAGATGTCTGTAAATGATTACATCATCAGCCAGACAACGCCTTGAGTTTCTATTGGCAGAATTGGGTACAAGTGGTTCTAGAAATGGCAATAGCCAACTTACAACCAAAGGAAGATTCCAACAGAAACAGAAAATGTCTTAGGAAGATATATCAAAGAATATGTCACTTGTCACACATGCTGATCACACAGTTCTACAGAAGGACCCAGGCTCTATGTCTTACAGTGTGAAATTTGTCATTCTCAATGCTCTGTTGCTAGCATCAAAGCTGGCTTGCAGGCTGTCACAAGTAAGTGAGCACAGCTCCATGCCAAGGCTAACTAATTCGTTAGTCACCACTGATTTTGCAAAGCGTGTTCTGAGGAACTGGCTGGACAGAGTTACCATCAAAGTAAGCTTATCATTGCATTGAAAACAAGGTACAAAGGCTAACAAGAAAAAAGAAAGAAAGAAAGAAAGAAAGAAAGAAAGAAAGAAAGAAAGAAAGAAAGAAAGAAAGAAAGAAAGAGAAAGAAAGAAAGAAAGAAAGAAAGAAAGAAAGAAAGAAAGAAAGAAAGAAAGAAAGAAAGAAAGAAAATCAAGTTCTTTGATGAGTGGTTGGTTGTCCTTGCCGATGCTCAAACTGTTGACATACTTATTGCCTACTTTAAGAGCTGTCAGAGAAATGCGATGGGATAAGGCGGTGCTTCAAAAAAAAAATTCAGACTTTTGTACAATGCAAATAAATTAAAGTTATAACAGTGGGGGAAAAAAAACAGAAAGACCTCTGTATAGAACTAAACTTAATTCCAAAGTCAACAAGGCAAAATGGGAATTTATAACCAAGGAGCAGGGTGGGAACCGTAAATGGAAAATTACTAACAGGAAACATCAGGGCAAGGGAGATTCTAGATTAATGGTCCTAATAAGATTCTCTCTTCAAGGCAAGACAGAGTGGTCAGGTATAACACCAGGGGGCTTATGGGAGGTGAGAAGTATGATAAGCCATGGAAGGTGATTTCTAGGTGTTGGTGTTGGGAAGTCTTCCAAACTGACTTAGAAGGGTTCCCCTTCTTAGCAAGCCCTCCCTGACTCAGCTAGCTTTTACCTACCCTCCCCCACCACACCCCCACTCCCCAAGAGGACAGTGATTCAGTATGAGAATTGTGCCCACCAGGAGTTTCTACTTCAATTACACATTTGAGGGCTGGAGAAACGCCCCCATTGTAAAATTATGTGCCGGAGTCAAAAGGACCTAGAAGACCCAATGAAAATGGCTCAGAGGACTCACTGAGATTCTGTCCCCATTGAGTAAAAAAACCTCTAAAACAAGTCAGCTTTATTCAGGATAGTCAGTGTGATCTCGTGCCCAATCACCTCAGCAAAGGAGAACCATGTGCTCAGGCATGAACGTGACCATGGTCTCATTAAAGTAAAGGAGAACCACACGCTTAGTCACGAATGTGACCATGATTTCCATCAACTTCCATCCTTCTCCCATCCTAGGGTTCATTCAGGCATCAACCAATAGCATTCCAAGAAAGGGAGAAAGCAACAAATAGGGAACCCACAGGTGAAGCTGCCCTACTGCAGCTGCCTCTGGGCCCATCCATCACATTCTGCTTCTTGAAACGCCCATCAGGGTACATCTAATTGTTCTTAATTTTTTGAAAAAATCAAGGAGAGGACTACAGACTATCAATTCACAACTTGTGGATGGACCTGTCCTCACTACTAATCAGCACAAAGATCACATATCACGATGCTTCCACTAAACCACAGGATACCATTAAGGTTTACAATATCTGTAACAGATCAGGGTCAAACAATTCTGACAATCGTCTCACAAAAGCATCATCAGCTTCTGGTTGATGAAACAAGATTTCAGCGACAACATACCACAGATTAACATTTCAATATAACAACATTCCGTCCCAATTTTTCATCTTTAGAGTTCATGTATCCTTAAAAGGTCCATAGTTGTTCTGATTTTTTATGTTGCACATGACAGTTTGTAGCCCTGGTTCAACGTCATTCCATCTGCAGCAGCCACAGCGGTGATGGTCACTGATCCAAGGAACATGGCTATCATGAGCTCACTTACTCCCCTGTTCTCCTCCTCAACAACTCCAGCAATTGTTGGAACAGCCTCATAGAAGGGGAGTCCTGCCATTAACGATGTAGCTGTATTAGAAGTCAGGTGCTGATCCTTATCCAGCTATAGATGTTACTCCTAGAAAATTCAAAACTAATAGATTTTTAGACCTATATACAAAGAACAACTGTGTCATGCAATAGTAGGGCCAGAAGAGTTTCTCATAAGCTCTGGGCAGAGCTATAAAGCTCCAATCTGATGCTTCCATTGGAAGTATTAACTGACTCCTGGGCTGCCTCTCCTCTACAGATTTTTCAATATATCCCAATCATTAAGATAAACAACATTGGTATTCTGGCAGGATGGCAAATTTAACAGTAGAAACATTCTATTAGCACCTATCCCCTTAATATATCTCAGTGTTATCATTTATTAGCATTTGTTTTGCCTTTGGTATTTAGATCTGGCCCATAACAGGAGCATCCATCTTTCTCATAATTGTTAGATAGCTTGCCTATTGTGTTATTTTTAAGAAAATAACCCTGTCTGACTGCCTATAATTTTTCTATCTTACTTGGCTGTTTGTAATATTCCCCTTCTGAAGACACAACCTGAACTGCCATGAGGGAAATACGGGTGATAGCTGCTCTGGCTTCTTCAGGCTGAAAACGGTCGTAGTTGGGAAATGGCAGTCAGAGATACTCTCCAGAGGTTCTACCTAAAGGCCCTCAATAGACACCAGGCAATTTTATCTTGCATAGGTAGAATAGCTTACACCTTTTTATTTATAGGTTCTGACAGTTGGTTATAAGTTCTTCCATTTTTAGTTACAATTATCTTTAAATTTTGAGAATTCATGAAAATCAAAATGCCCTATTTTTTCTGCTTATGAGAAGATAGTGACATCAGTGAGCCAATCTTATTTGTATGTCTTATTTTAACTTTGAGATATGATAACTGGAGGAAAGTCAGGGTTAGAGAAAAGCAAAGAGACCTGTGTCAATGTCCAGCAAAAGGCTGGAATTTTCCTTTGATCATAGTTTCTCAGAACTTCTCCACGTAGATGACAGAGACCATCTGGCCAGAGGGAGCAGGCAGGCCCAGTGCCCTTTTAGTCCTAATGGACCATCTGAGAAGCTGAGTCCAAGTTTTGTGGCCTTTGCCTCAGAGTGCAGTCTCACTTCTAGTGGCTGTCTTGGCAGTCAGGGTATAGCTTGTGGGCCTCTTAAGACAATCCCTCTTATTCTGGCCTGGCTTCCGACAGTCATAGAAGGTGAACTTCATTGTCACTGAGCTCTTCTTAGAGTCAAGAGAATCAGACCTTTGGATTTAAGACTGTAATAAGGCAGCTAATTTTTATCTCTTTTGTTTTCTCTCCCTGTTTTTCTCCCAGTTTCAATTATAGAAAATTAATTTCTTAATATCCTATAAAGTATCAAGTGAGTTTTTTCATCATCATTTGAAAATTTTGTATCAATTTTTAAGCTTACTCATTTTCTGGGCTTTATTTGTTGGGCTGGTACCCAAATTATTTCTCCAGCATCTGTAATAACACAAGGAAATCCTTTTCCCCATCTGTGGATAACTCCTGGAACCCACTGATCCATATCATTTAAAAAGAAAACAGGTTGCTGCAAAGGAACACTGACTTCCTTGGTCCAATGATGGCCTGCAGCGGAAGAGCCATCTGGCAGCTGATTTTAAAAATTTGATGTCAATAAAGCTTTTTGTATTATTAACCTGGGTGTATTCATATGTATTCCCATACCATTCCCCCCTTTTTGTTTAATAAGCATTTCTTTTAAACTTTTATTAGCTCGTTCTATAATTGCTTGAACTTGGGGGTTATAGGGAATACCACTAATATGATGAATGTTCCAATGTTCAATCTGAAAAAGTTCCTTTTCAGCTAAAGTACTCAAGGATAAGGGACCATCTAAGGCAGGGTCTCCTTGTAAAGTAAGCAATAAATTTTGCAGGGCATAGGTGGGAATTCCTAAGGAAGGTCTAAGTCAATTAATGTCTCCCAGTAATTTTTGAAAATCATTCAAAGTGTGCAGGCAATCTCGCTGTAATTGAACCTTTTGAGGCCAAACATGGGTTTGATCTAATTTATTGCCTAGGTACTCAAAAGGTGGCTATTTTGTACTTTTTCTTCGATTATAATTAACCCATATTCTCCCAAAACTAACTCAGCTCTAGTAACAAGTTCATCTAATTTATTTTTATCTGAATGAGCAAACAGTAAATCATCCCTATAGTGTAAGATTAATGCTGAAGGAAAAAGATTTAACTCTTCCAGGGGTTGCTTCCCATAAAATTAACAAACAGTAGCACCATTTAACATACCTTGAAGCAAAACTTTCCATTGATATCTACGAGTAGGTTTATTATTATTTAAGGAGAGGATCATAAAGGCAAATTTCTCTCTATCTTGAGGCTAAAGGGGAATAGTATAAAAGCAATCCTTTAAATCAATAATAGTTAAGAACCAGTTCCTCGGGATTATACTAGGTTGTGGCAGTTCCAGTCTGTAAAGGACCCATTGGTTGAATAATAGCATTGATTTTTCTTAAATCTGTAATTAATCTCCATTTCCCTGATTTCTTTTTTTATGACAAGTACTGGGGAAATCCAGGGACTCATTGAGCTTTCTATTCTGTCCTCATTTAATAACTCCTGAATTAAATTTTCAAGAGCCAAAAACTTCTCATTTGTCAAAGGTCATTGCTTCACCCAAATAGGCTATGTTGTTAATCACTTTAATGGGAGGGCAAAGCTTCGGGCAATGGTCCCCACTCTAAATTTGAATTCAGAGCAAGTGTTCTCATTTCCAGGGAAATCGCAGGAATTTGTAAAATGGCACCCCACTGAGACAATCTCGCCCTGATAAATTCATAGCAATGTCTGCCACATAGGGTTGTAAATTTCCTCTCTGGCCATCTGGCCCAATACAGGCCAATATATTTTGACTTTGCTGAATATCAGTCATAGTTCCTATACCTGAAAATGTAACAGAAACAGGCATTCTAGGCCACTGACAAGGCCAGTCCTTAGAGGATATAACAGAAACATTAGCCCCGGTGTCTTCCATTCCTTTAAAACCTAGGCCTTGTATAGTTATAGACAATTGGAGTCTCTGTCCCAAAAGTGTTTGCCACCATATCGAAAACTCAGAGCTTTCAAACCCTCTTTTCCTTTTCTCTGACTTGCTGTTGTTTTTTACATAAGGTAACAATAATAACTGAGCAATCTTCTGTTGGTTTATTTGAAAAGGTACAGAAGTAGACATCATCACAAGAATTTCTCCCTCATAATCAATGTCTAC
>PVKN010044326.1:0-10099 GCA_004027915.1 Capromys pilorides
GGCTAGAAACTTCACGAGTGGCTTCCTCTTTGTGCATTCTAATTCATTACAGCACCAGGCTCTCTATCCAGATAAGAATATTATTTTGGATCTCTTCTAACTTCTCTTTTATAGCCATGACCCTAATAACATCATTTTCCCAACTGTTATTCTCACCATCTACTTTTGCCTTAAGTTTTTATTTTATTTTTTATAAGGAATCAATACATTTTATCATTTTAATTAGAAAAAAGATAAAATAGCAATGAAACAATTTCAAAATAAGTTAGTAGGATGGTTACAATAATTAATATCATGCATATTGTTGTCTTCATAGTAGTTATTCAGAGGCCAAAATGCAGACCTGATATCTTGTCTAAACAATATTACTACAAGCTTTTATTCTCAATGAACTAAGACAAAGTAGCTGTATATCCATCTTAACTCTCTTGTGTATACATATATATATAATATATGTATATTTTTCTTTTCAAAGTTTCTAATACTAGGAGAAAATATCATACTATGTCTTATAAGTAGATTATAAGTCAGAGGTACAGTATGAATCATAAAACAAAAAGTATAATTGAACCATATTCTGCCTTAAGTTTTTAGTGTAACATACCATACTGCTTTTTGTTTGTTTCCTGAATATTAGGTTCACCAGATCCTCGGTAGCTATTTTATGCTGGTTTGTTTGCCTGTGTAACAGTGTTTGTTGAGTAAATGTTCATATCTTGGTTCTTTTTATTGCAGAGCTACAGTTCACAACAATACAGGCAGGTTCTGACTGAAAAAGATGATAGTACTGAAGAAATCCGCCAAGCCGGGGCTCTAGAGTTACAGTTCAGTTCCTTTTCTCAGGGCTGCCGCCAACATAGTCAAGTGACCATCACCCTCCAAAGCAGTCCCTGAGGATGTGATACACTGTTCCACTATTGCAGACATTGGTCAAAGCACTTCTAGAACCTTCTTTAAAAACCTTCTGAAGCACTGAAACTTCAGAAGCAAAGCTAGTATCCCTGCATTCAACTCACAAATTACTCTGGAGTCAAAATCTTATCCAGCTGTTTCCCCACCTTACTCACCGGCTCCAAATGCCTCTCTTAAAATCAAATCGACATCACCAGGACAGAGATTGGTTATCAGCAGGAGATCTGTAAAGAAAGAGCTGCAGGCCCTAAGAGAAAATCCAGAAGAGGGGTTCGCAATCTGAAGTTAGTGAGAGCAGCACCCTGGCCTCGAGCCCGTGAACTCCTGCACACTCCGGCCAAGGGCACATTTGTACTGATGTATGCAGTCTCATTTGATAAAGGAGAAGGGGATAAAGAGGGCCACATGAGCTCTTGTCATACCTAGGGTTTACTCATTGCCTTGATAGGGATCTTCCGTTTGGGCACAAACACCGCAGCCTAGCTGCACCCTGGCACATCTGCTCAGAGCAGGCGTTAAAAACATTTCAGTTACAAGGCAGGGCAGGCTGAGGGCTAACTTCCATCTTTTCAAAATAAAAGATCTCCTGCACAATTCTGGAGGGAGCAGAGTGAAGCTTACATGCCAAGGCAAGCTGAAATTTTAGAGAAAGTTTAAGTTTAGATTCAGACAAAACAAGATTCAAGTCCCAGCTCTACCTACTACAAAGGACAAGGCTCTGATCATCCCATCTGCAAACTAAGTGGCGCTATAGTGCACCTCCCTTGGGAGGACTTTATTTAAAAATAAAGCTAAGCGAGGTGGTCCAGACCTAGAAGCCCGGCATTCCAAAGACTGAAACAGGAGGATCGCAGATTTGTGGCCATCCAGGACTATACAGGTGTTCCAGGCCACCCTGGGCCACAGAGCCACACCCTGCCTCAAGAGCAAACCGAGGCAGGGCGGAGGTTCACAGTGGTTGTGGCAGCACCTCGGAGGCAGAGGCAGCAGAACTGCAAGTTTAAGCCTCCCCTGTGCAGATTAAGGATCTGTCTCACAGTTTAAAAATAAAAATAAAAATAAAAAAGAGCTGGGAAGGTCACTCAGCGGCAGTGCACTACAGGTTTGACCCTCAGTACCACCACCATCGGCACAACAAAAGACTGAATAGTACAGTGCGAGGTGGCTATGAGGCTTTGATTGCCATTTTTGGATAGGAATTTTGGCCTTCTGGAGTGCCTTCCCCCTGCACCTTCACTGTTTCTTTAAGTAACAATGGGTGCATCACAAGATTTGAGAAGCACCGCCAGCGCCCAAACTCTGGTGGGAATAAGGTTATAACAAGCTTCCACGCCGCACATCGAATTCTAATGTGTGCTTCCTGTCTGGGGGAAGGGGGCTTACGAGTAGTATTCCTCACGCATAATCAGAGCACCACAGAATTTTCAGAAATGCCTCGTAAGGCCCTCAGCTCATCACACCACAAACACTTGAAGATCAGTAAGGACTGGCCCTTTCCTTTCATCCAGCAAATACTTACAGAACCTTTGCTAGGATAGTCATTGAATACTATGCTAGGTTCTGGGTGCTGGGTGCTAGGAAGATGGCAGTGGTCACCAAGAACAAAACTAGCCTCCTCGGGCCAGCCAGCTTGAGAGTTCAAGATACCACCTGGTGTGAGAGAACTAGCAACATTTAAATGATGCAGTTGTGCCCTGTAGTCACGGATACCAAAGATACTAGGCAAATTCAAGTGAGTTCCATTGTCTAGAAATGCTTGGGTTCAGGTCTGTGGTAGAGCACTTGCCTGTCACCTAAAGGTTGGGGCTATTATTTATTTGTTTCTATCTATGGGACTAATTGCAATTTATAAATGAGCACACATTTCCACATAGACATTTGAAACTGGTTTTCTCCATGCAGTTTGCCTCAGTAATAAAAGGTTGCAAGGTCCCTATTCTCCAATAAATTTTCCTACTCTCAAAAGAAAAAGAAAAAGTAGCCTACTCTTGTGATTCATATCTACTAGGAAAGGAAACTTAGTAACGCATTTAGTGATGTATGTTCCAGTGTGCTAATTACTGAGGAAGAAAATAAAACAGGGAAAGGGATAGGATGTGAGTCTCCGTGAATCCACTCTAAAAATAAGAGTGGGCAGGAAAATCCTTGGTGGGAAGGAATGGGAAAGGTCTTTTTTAACACATTCCCTCTGCCAGCTGGGGTGGCACATACCTGTCATACCAGCAGTTAGGAGGCTGAGGCAGGAGGCTCACCATGAACTCCAGCCAAATGGGCTACCTAGTGAATTCAAGGTGAGCCACAGTGAGGCCCTTTATTTTTTAAAAATCACCCTAGCCATTTTCTTTGTTAGTGACCCTTACTATCGCACAAATCTCTGCACTTAATGATGATTTCTGTCCCAGCTTCCTCGCTCCCAGAAGTCCCACATCCTCTCTGCTATACCTGAGAAGGACAGGAGCTGACCACACACCTCCACGGCAGACCTTTTCCAACAGGTAAAGACGCAAGTTCATGTTCGCCTCCGCCTCAGCTCTCCCCAAACTGCTCTCCCCTCCACTTTTTGGTGCTTTGTCTAATTGACATCAAGAGAGAAATAAGACCAGAGTCCAGGTACCTAGTGGGAAAGCTCAGGCTAGACAACCATGCTGGCTTCTCCTTGAGCTTGCTGGCACTTCTGTCCCCTTGAACTTTTTACCCAAATCCTAAGAGCACCTAGCAATGATGGGTCACACTGATTTGTCACTTACTAAGCACCATACATGTGCCACTTAAGTACCTGCTAGGCATTTTTTCATTTAACCACCCCAGTAATGTTGAGGAAGTTAGTACTGCATCTCCTGTCTCCATGTATGACGTAAACTGAGACACAAAGGCCTTCGGCGCCTTGTTCCAGGTCACAAATGAAAAAAGCCACATGGCCTGGTTCCAGAGTCCCTCTGCATTTCTAGATAATGGAACTCACTTGAATTTGCCTAATATCTCTGGTATCCTTGACTACAAGGCACAACTGTATCATTTAAATATTGTTAGTTCTCTCGCACCAGGTGGGTACCTTGAACTTTCAAGCTGGTTTGCCTGATCCTGAATTCCAAATGGTTCATTTGATAAAGATTGATATTAAGCTTCAAAAGCTAACATTATTTTCATCCCCCAAAAAGAAAAACATTTTCCTTTGCCCACCCTGTATTACGGCCTGCTTGGGTTCAGGTCTGTGGTAGAGCCCTTTCCTACCCTCTTGAGATGCCCTGGGCTCCAGCCCTAGCAGCACCACCCCCACCCCCACCACCCCCCCAAAAAGAAAAAAAGGAAGGAAGGAAGGAAGGAAGGAAGAAAGAGAAAGAAAGAAAGAAAGAAAGAAAGAAAGAAAGAAAGAAAGAAAGAAAGAGAAAGAAAGAAGAAAGAGTTTTTTACTCCTTTTTGTATCTTTTTCTTCTCCTAAGATGTCTCTCATTTCCGGCATTAGTGTTCAGGGCAAGACTTTCAGACGTATTCATTTTTAGATGCTATTTTTATTAGCTATTGCCACTAAATAAATAAGCAAGAGGAACTTCCCCCACAAGTAGAGAGTTCTGCTGACAGGACATATGTGAAAATAGCTTTCGCTTGCTCTCCTGGGCATTCTGGACTCTGTTGCAAACATACACTGCTGTCCAGGCAAGGCAGGCTGCTGCCTTCTGAAATTTACCCAGACTGGAATTCCTATGGACTGTCAGCACAGCATCTGAACCTGTAGGTCTCTTAAACAGAGTAAATGCATCTTAGAGGAATATATAACCCACTCAGGGAAATCAGGATGTGTTCTGAACTAAAAATATATGTAGTAGCCTAAAAGATACCCAGACTATACATAGATTTTTATCTTTGAATATAGATTCTTACTTGTTTTTAAATATATCATTTACTGTCTTAAAAATAGCTGAGAAAGTCCACAATAAAAAATTTATATTTTACCTACTGGCAAATCTGGAACAATCTAGTTAGCGTTTTGGAAGCCAAATTCAGATTAGCATATCTCTTCTTTCTTACCAATTAGCTTCTTGTCCTAGGAATATCCACTTGATATAAATGATAAATGTTGAATTATTTAAGTCAAAGTGTGAATGACATTTCTTTTATTACTGAGGCAAACTACATGGAGAGAACCAATTTCAAATGTCTACGTGGAAGTTTGTGCTTATTTATAAATTACAATTAAGCCCACAGACAAAAAAAGGTAAATAAATAAAATGTCATACCATCCTGCTGAAACTTGACACCAGTTGGCATTACTTACCAGGAAAAATAGGCGTGGGCACAATGACAGAGAGATGCGTGTGGGCAATAGAGGTCACCACTTTCGTCTAGAAAGTACTAATGTCCTTCTGTTGCTGGCCTACTCCTGAAAAGCAGGCACTATCAGCATAGTTTAAATCAGCATGTCTTTAAGGACACTGAAATGAGCTTACAATGTGCCAATAGGTCAGGAGGCGCCATTATGACACTGGAATAGAATTAAACTTGTTATACAAGTTTATTAAAGTTTAAGCATACCTAAATTTCATTTGTTTGTTTTTAAGTTTATAGCCCCAACCTTTAGGTGACAGATCATGAGTGATTTTTACGCTTCTTTGTATTTCTGAAATTTTCTATTACAAGCATCTATTATTTATCTGAAGCAGATGGGAAAACTGTTGTTTTTTTTCTTTAACTGCATTGAGCAAGTCAACTTAAGCTTTCTCATTGCTTCAGTTGGAATAGGTTTTACGTAAGAACCAGTAATTTCATAGCAGTTGATTCTCAAGAGGAGAATTTCTAAACCACAGCAGAGCACAGCGAAGTCATCTTCTTTGTCACTCAGCCTGAACATGGTCACATTTGGATGATTCCAACCTGATGCAAATCCCAGCTTCTAGCCAGGATCCCCAGAGGAGAGACCAAGGGTTTTGCCTTAAACCTCTCAGATGCCCTATCTTAGCTTTCTTTTAAAATGAAATTGTATTGCAAAAGATACCTTTGGCTGTCCAGAAGTTCTAAGTTTTCATGGGAAGATAACAAGTATTCAGAAATATGACAGTGGGGTTTCTGGGAAATTAATTCAGTGTGTGAACTCAGAAAGAAAGAGGTAGTGGAAATGCTTGATGCTTATTAGAGGAAAACATGTTTGTGACATGTGCAGTCAACGATTGCAAGGTCTGGCTTCAAATTAAACCTGTTGTTTCTTCTTACATTTACTTAAATTATTATTGCTGTGAATTTATAAATCATTTAGAAAAAAAAGTATTTACATAAATTCTCCTAAATGAGCACTTTCCACTGAAATCACATTTAAAATTACACATGAAATTTCAAAACTGGTCAAAGTATCTATTCTTCTTACTTTTTAACCACATAAACCTTTTGAAAAACAAAGCTCTATGTAAACATTGTTTCCAAATAAAAACTTTAATTTCTCAAATGTTTGTCAAACACCAACTGGTTTTTATAATTTTAGACAAACCTATCTCTATATTGTCTATTCAAAATATGAGATATGAAATTTTCTTGCTAATTTTTTTTATTATTATGGCCAGCTCAGCCTGCTCTGGGGTTGGGGCTGGCACAGCATGTGGTGCTAGGGATTGAACCTCGGTCCTTGCAGTTGTCTATGTTTGCCTAAGCAGGTGCTTTAGACCACTGAGCCATCTCGCCAGCCCTAATTCCTATTTTTGAATTAAGCTTCTAAATATAAAAGATGTTAAAGAGTTCTTTAAATACTTTGAAAGGAAAATATTAGCATAACTAAGCTTTCTTTACTTTAAATTTTTGTCATTCAGATTCATTTTATAAATTATTTTTATAAATATTTATAAAAATTTCACAAGATCATCATAAATCAGCAAAAACTAGTATTATTGTCAATGTCTTCATTTTATTTATTTATTTTTCTTTTTTGTCTTTTTGAGATAAGTTCTCACTATGCAGTTCATGCTGTCGAGCTCCCTTTGTAGCTCAGGCTGGTCTCGAACTCGCAGCAATCCTTCTACCTCAGCCTTCCAAGTGCTGAGATTACTGCAATGACTTCATTTTATAAGTGAGAAAACAAACTCAGAGAAGTCAAGCAATTTACACAAAGCTACATAGGCAGTAAGTGAAGGTCCTCTCTGGATCAGCTTACCTGTGTGTATTTTTCCTCCTAGAAATCCAATGACTTCCAAATTATTTATAGCACAAGAAATATAGGTCAGATGGGGGAGAAACACACAAAGGTGAAGGAAAATTTTTACAAGGTTCTAGATTTATTAGTAAAAAGATTAAGTTATAAAACTAAACTTATCTCATAGTAAAATCCTATGTATATAGAAAAGAAGGCCAAAAATTATTCTATTAAAAGTAATAATGGGGAGCTAGGGAGATAGTTTGGCAGCTAAGTACCTGCCTGGCAAGCACAAGAAACCCAAGTCTGACCCCTGGTACCACCTGCTACGCCAACCCCAGAACCCTGGACACGTGATGCTGGCCACCAAAACTGGCTGCAGTAGCACACGCATGTAATCCCAGTGCTGGGAAGACTGACACAGGAGGATCGCTATGAGTCCAAACTGCACAGCAACACCCTGTATCAAATACATATAAATTTAAAAATAATAATGACTACCTCCAAATGGAGAAATTGGAGATAATTTTTCTTTTTCTTTTTCTTGTCTTTTTCAGACAGGATCTTGCTATGCAGCTCAGGCTGGGCTCAAGCTCACTTTATAGCCCAGGCTGGTCTCAAACTCACAGTAGCCCTTTTGCCTCAGGCTTCTGAGTGCTGAGATTACAGGCATGCATCACCATGCCCAGCAAGCTTTTTCTTTAATATTTTTGCACTCTGCACATTTTTGACAATCAGTAAGAATTAACTCAATAGCTAGAAAGATAAACATTGTAAATTTGTGTTTAATGAAGTGCTATTAACATGCAGTTTATTCTCTTCTGCAATAAACTCTTCTAAAAGTATTTTATTTTTAAAAAACAAGCAAAAGAAAAAAAAAAAAAAAACAGCCATGTGAAATCACAGCGCTGTATTTGGAATGCCTGATTCTCCATTCTGGCTTATGTGGAATACAAGACAAGTTTTGAAAACTTAATCTGAAAAACCATTTCTGTGGTTTTCATTGTCTCTGTAATAGGTCTCTATGTTTAACCTAGGTAACTATCTGCCCGATAGTCATTTTTTATTTTTCATTACTAGAAGAAGCTCTATTAGGATTGGTGAGATAGCTCAGCAGTCTAAAGCATTTGCTTCAGTAAGCTTAGGCAGGCTCAGGGGAATTTGCAAGAACTTAGCCTACACCCAACCTAAATGGCTCACAATGTAGAATGAAGCATAGAAATGGTTATTTTTTTTAAATTTTTTTAAAAATTTTATTTATTTATTTGTTTGCTTGTTTTATTTATTTGCTTATTTATTTATTTTGTGGCTGGCTCAGCCTGCCCTGGTGGTGGGGCTGGCGCAGCATGTGGTGCCGGGGATCGAACCGCAGTCCCTGCAGTTGTCTGAGCTTTCCTAAGCAGGCGCTTTAGACCACTGAACCATCTCGCCAGGCCAGAAATGGTTATTAAATTAATTTACTAGGGCATTATGTGGGCATTTCAAAATAAAACTTAGGATGAGCATATGACCGTATTAGGAAATGCTTATCATGTAAGACTGTATGGGAAAAAAAGGAAAAAGAAGAACAGAACATGGCATCATATGTACCCCATGACTACAACATTTTCAAAGACCAAGAGATGATCTTCCTCAGAATATCACATGTGCTACCCTAGACCACTAACAGGGATTGCCTTAAGGCAACAAGAAAATTGCCCATTGGTTATTTTTATCTGTTCATCTATTTGCTAGATATTGGGTCTACAAATTACAATGTTTACACTAAAAATATTAAATTAGTTCAAAAAATGCAGCAATCAGATTAATCTTTAGAAGAATCTGTAGGCTCCCTACTGCCCACATGCTGAAACCTAGCTACTTAGCCTGACTCCCCCAGTCCCTCAGCATGGCTTCTGCCTGTCTTTCCAGCTGCCCCCGCACATCCTGACGTAGAGAGAACATCTGTGCCCCTCTTTGTGGGCTCTTGCCACAACTAAACAAGCCTCTTCTTGGATACCAGCTTCATACATTTAAACAGTGGTGGCAAACCTGTGACACCTGTGGCTCCGTGGCCTGTTTGTTACTATTTGTATTTTATTTTATTTTTTCATTGGACTAGGGTTCAAACTCACAACCTTGCACTTGCCAGGCAGGCACTTGTGCCACAGAGCTATCTCCCCGGCCCCTATTTGTTACTATTGAAAGCTCCTAAAGGTTCACCTTCTCTGATCTAGGAGAAAGAATTTGGAAAGTTTCTACCATAAAGAAACAATGTTTGAGAAAATAAATATACTTAACAAAATGTATATGTGTATCAAAATATTACATAGCACACCAATGCTAGGAATAATTTTTATGCCTTTACGTATCAGTTAAAAATTTCTTTTAAAAAGACAGGAAACATTGTTAGCTGTGGTGGAGACTACAGATTGGTTATTCCTCCAAGTCTTTTTCTTTAGCCAAATAACATAGTTTTTGTGTGTTTGCTTGCTTTTTAAGTTTTTATGTATTTGATACAGGGTCTCCCTGAGCAGTGTTGACTCCTAGTGACCCTCTTGTTTCAGCCTCCCCGCTGCTGGGATTACAGGAGCGCACCACCACGTGGGGCCAGCACAGCATGTGGTATCAGTGACTGAACCTGGGTCCCTGCGCTTGACAGGCAGACACTTAGACCACTGAGCTATCTTCCCGGACCAGAACATGGTTTTTCACAGTTGCTCTGAATAAAAGCTATTTTCCTTCTCTTCCCTTCGGCTGATGTTGTGTACACCACTAAGTTCTGGCTAACAGCATGCAGACTCCCAAAAGTCTCTGAGGGACAGGTTCTCTCTGCTTTCCTTCCTTCCTTTTTCAGTGCTCATTAGAGCCACTAACTTGGGCCATGAAGTGAAAGCTAAGAGCTGGGGAACAAGAAGGAACAAGAAAGAAGGACAGAGTCCCTGCTGGTCACATGGCTGTCACTGCCAGCCTTGGAGTTCTCATGTTGGGCCAGGAGATATCAGCTTTTCTCTGGCACAGCCCTATTGGTTTTGTGACTTCTTTCAAATACAACATAACCTAATCCTAATTGATATATTAGTTTGCAAGATGAGC
>PVKN010044327.1:0-10116 GCA_004027915.1 Capromys pilorides
ATACTACCCATTGATCAGTTGATTGATGGAATATCTTATTAGCTTAGCTAAGACATCTATCGCAACTTGAATAGGGGAGAAAAAAATAGATCTCTTTGCTTTGTTCCTAGTCTTTGAGGGACAAGATTCAATGTATTACTATTATAAATATTTTCTCAAAATCTGTGTGTTTTTCTTTTTCCTCTTCTTGTTCTCCTCCTCCTCCTCCTCTTCCTCCTCCTCCTCCTCTTCCTCTTCCTCCTCCTCCTCCTCTTCTTCCTCCTCCTCCTCCTTCTCTTCCTCCTCCTCCTCTTTGTCCTCCCTCTGCCCTCTTTCTCTGTCCAACCTCTGCCTCTGCCTCTGCCTCTGCCTCTGCCTCTGCCTCTGCCTCTGCCTCTGCCTCTGCCTCTGCCTAGTTTTCCTATTTTTAAAGTATTCCATTTAAATTCACATAAACTACATCACTTCTTTTTTTTCCTTTTTTCTGATGGGGAAATGCCAATAGTTTTTTGTTTGTTTGTTTTGTTTTTTTGTCTTTTTGGGACAGGGTCTCTGCTGTGCAGTTCAGGCTAGCCTTGAGCTCACTTTTGTAGCCTAGGCTGGTCTCGAACTTGCACCAGTCCTCTTGCCTCAGCCTCCCAGGTGCTGGAATTACAGGTGTGCACCACCATGCCCGGCTGACATGCCAATAGTTTTGAGGCTGCCACAAGATAGATTTTCAAGGGCAGTTCCATTGCCCATAAAAATTCCACTGCCACTTTGTAGTCAGTCCCTCCCCACCTTCAATTTCTCACAACCAATGTATTGTGCTTCATTGTAGGTTTACCTTTGCGAGAATGTTGCATAGATGGAATTAGACTTAGGCCCCCTCCCCTTTTTTTTTTTTTGGGCGACAGGGCCTGACTAGCCCCGGTTGACTCACAATGATCTTCCTGATTGTGCTGGAATTATAGGTGTGTGCCTTGCTGCCTTTTATAAATTTTAAATAAGTCATTAGATTATAAACTTGAATGTATATAAGTAATAAAATATAACATAAATGCCCTATAATTTTTACATAAGTATGAGACAATCATGCAATGCTAATAAAAACTAAAGAGCCATTTCATTTCAAATGAACAGTGTAGATTGCATTAGAGGAATGCGAACTGCGGCTCATTGCTAGGGTTGGGTTGGTAAGTAGCTGTTTCTTCAGCCCGACTTCGTCGACTTGAACTCACTAATGATGTGTGTGGCTGGTTGGCTGATTTTTGTGTAATCGGACCTAGCAGTTAGGTTCAAATTACCAGTGAGTATTTCCCAAATGTCTGTCTATGCAAGAATTGCTTGATGTCTCAAAAGCTGTCCTGTTTGATAAGAGCAGAATGGCAGTGTTTTTGAAATCAACATGTATTGGCTATAAAACCCACTTACTATGGGAGTTAGGAGTTTGGAATAGAGATGGCTTTGCTTACTTGAAGTAGATGCTCTTCAGTGGTTTAAGATGCTATGGGGTGGAACACAGCCTTTTGAGTATGACCCTTTTCCATAATCATGCAATTTGGAGTTATCCATGCTGTGTGCGTTAATGAATATTTATTCCTTTTATGTATTGTTGAGTAGTTGGAGGTATCACTTTTTAAAAATTTTTTTGTGTATTTGGTACAGGGTCTCACTGCGCAGCTCAGACTCACAGTGATTTTCCTGTTTTCAGCCTCCGCAGCACGGAGAATACAGGTGTAGGCCACCAGGCCCAGACTTACATCGCTGCTTATTAGTTCACTAGTTGAAGACCGTTAGATTGTTTCTGGTTTCTAGTGATTATGAGGAAAGCTACTATAACATTTATGTACAAGTTTTTGTGTGAACACAGTTTCATTTCTTTGGTAAATAACTAGCATCTTTTTTTAAAGTAAATAACTTATTACATATTTATTGAATGCATAATCATGGGTTTCTGAAATCCAAAGACTCATAAGTCACAGTTGCATACAACAGCTATATCAGGTGAAGAGCTGTCTCCCACCTCTTTTTTTGTGGTGTTAGGGATTGAACCCAGGATCTGGACACTGATCTATATCCGCATACTTTTTAAAAAAATTTTATTTTGAGAAAGGGTGTCTCTAGTCACTACATAGCTCAGGCTGGGCTTGAACTTGTGAATCTCTTCTTTAAGCCTCACAAAATGCTGGGATTACAGGTACTGACTGCCCCACCTGACTAGGATGAGTTTCCTAAAAGCAAGGAAGCTGGCTGGAGATGTTGATCGGTTATACCTTCTAGTTTGATTGCTGGACCATGTGATTAGTGTGTTTGGCTTTATGAAAAGCTGTTCAACTCTTCTGTAAAGTTCCTTTTCCATTTCTGAGTCCCTATCCTTTTTTTTCCTTAATTTTTTTGTTCCATTATTGGTATTTGATATTTTTAGATTTTAATTTTACCTACTCTAGTAGTGTGTAGAAATCTCATTGTCATTATAATTTTCATTCCCTGGGGACCATGATACTTAACAGACTGTTTTGCGTTTGTGTGCGTGCACACGTGCATGCAGTACCAGGGATTGAAATGAACAGAATGTTTTCATGTGCAGATGAGCTATCTTTGTTTCTTTTGAATAGCAGCAGAGTTTACTTTTTTATTTATTTTATTTTATTTTATGTATTTGGGGGCTGGGGAGATAGCTCAGTAGAATAAGTGTCTGCCTGGCAAGTGCAAGAGCCTGAGTTCAATCCCCTGTTCCACAAAAAAAAAAAATTATGTATTTGGTACAGGGCCTCACTATGCAGCTCAGACTCACAGTGATCCTCCTCATTCAGCCTCCCCAGCACTGGGATTACAGGCACCACCAGATCTGGTCTTGGCTGTTTGGTGTGCCCAGGGTGGGGCCGGCATTGCATGTGGTACCAGGGATTGTGGTGCCAGGGTTGAACCTAGGCCCTTGTGATTTGCCAGGCAGGCAGTTAGGCTACTGAGCTATCTCTGCAGCCCCAAGATTTTACTTTTTTTTTTTTTACTTTTTTTTTGTCATTTCGAAACAGCATCTCGCTATGCAGTTCAGGCTGGCCTTGAGCTTGCACTGGCTCAGGCTGGTCTCGAACTCGCACTGATACCCCTACCTCAGCTTCCCAAGTGCTGGGCTTACAGGCATGTGCTACCACGCCTGCTTCCAAGATTTTACTTTTGATGAGGTTAAGTTTATCCTTTAAAAATTTTTTTTCCTGTTATTTCTTTGGTACAGGGTCTTGCTATGTAGCTTGGACACGTAGTCGTCATCTTATCTCAGCCACCTAAGCACTGGGATCATAGATGTGGGCCACAACACCTGGTTTTGGTGGCCAGCACTGTGCACCTGAGGTTCCTGGGCCAGTAAGGCATGCAGGAATCGAATCTAGGTCCTTGTGTTTGCAAGGCAGGTGCTTAGATGGCTGAGCTATCTCCCTAGCCAGCTCCCCCGGCTCCCCTTTTTTTTAGAAGGTCACTCTATGTAATTTAGGCTGGCCTTAAACTATGTAGCCCAGGCTGTCCTGAATTGTAATCCTTCGCCTCAACCTCCCAAGATTCTAGGCATATGCCACCATGCCTGGCTTTTTGTTTTCTATGATGGGTGCATTTTGTGTTTATAGAACTCTGACTTGCATGCTTTTTTTTTTTTTTTTTTTGGTAGAACCAGGGATTGAACTCAGGCCCTTGTGCTTACCAGACAAGCACTTATTCTGCTGAGCTATCTCCCCAGTCCCATGACTGGCATGCATTTTGACCTGTTATTAAGCACTGTGGTTCCCTAATGTAGTTTAACAAATAGAGAATGCTTTGTTGTGGGCCTGCAAGACGGCTCAATGGTCTAAAGTGCCTGCTTAAGCAAACTTAGGCAGCCTCAGGGACATTGGTTCAATCCCTGGCACCACATGCTGCACCAGCCCCACCCCAGGGCAGGCTGAGCTGGTCATAATATAAAAAAAAAAAAAATGCTTTGTTGAGTCTGTGACTGATAATAGAATCATTTTCACAACAAGAATAGCTATTTCTTGTGTGTCACAAGTATATACTAATAACTTTCAAAAACAGCCATTCAACTGGGAAGGATAGCTTTTTGCTTTTTGGTTTTTTCTTTTTCACTATAGATAACTGTTCTTTGTTTCCAGATATTTATTATACATGGATAACTTCTTATTTCCCAGGTTAATTTTATTTAATTCTCTGCCTTTTGTATTGGTAAAGGACAAAATATATTGTAAATCATCTTGAAAATATAGAATTATCCTAGAGGGAACTTCTAAAATAACCTATTGTTATCTTTCTTTCAGTGGTGGGATCAACAAGTTGATTTTTATACTGCTTTCTTGCATCATTTGGCACAGTTGGTGCCAGACATTTATTTTGCTGAAATGGATCCAGACTTGGAAAAGCAAGAAGAGAATGTGCAATTATCAATATTTACTCCACTGGAATGGTATTTATTTGGAGAAGATCCAGATATTTGCTTAGAGAAATTGAAGCAGAGTGGAGCTTTTCAGCTTTGTGGGAAGGTTTTCAAAAGTGGAGAGACAACATATTCTTGTAGGTAAGAATCAGAGATTTACAGGATTGATTAAAATTACAAGCTTGGGGGGCCGGTGGGATGGCTCAGTGGTCTAAAGCGCTTGCTTTGGCAAGTTAAGCAACAGCAGGGACCGCGGTTCGATTCCCGGCACCACATGCTGCGCCAGTCCCGCCCCCAGCACAGGCTGAGCCAGCCATAACACAGATAAATAAATAAAAATAAAGTTAAAAAAAAAAAAAAATTACAAACTTGGTATTTCATACCTAGTCTTTTTTTTTTTTTTTTTTTTTTTTTTTTTTTTTTTTTTTTTTTTTTTTTTTTTTTTTTTTTTTTTTTTTTTTTTTGGTTTGTAACTGCTTATATTATATTTACTACCTATTTTGTTAACTTCCTTTTATACTTTAAATCTGTTTTTGCTTATACAGCTTATTATTGAACATGTGACGTGTAGTTAAAGTTTCCTCACTTTTTTTTCTTCCTGTTCTCCAAAAGCATTTTTAAAAATTTTTTTATTGAACATAGGGTCTCAGTACACAGTTGAGACTCATAGTGATCCTCCTGTCTTAGCTTCCCCAGTGCTGGGATTACAGGCATGCTCCACTGCATCCATTTTTGGAGCCAGCATGGCACACCTGGAAGTTCCTGGGCAGGCAGGGCAAGTGGTACTCGGGATTGAACCTGGGTCCTTGTGCTTGCCAGGCAGGCACTTAGGCCACCAAGCTATCTTCCCAGCCTCTAAAAGCATTTAATTAATAGAATTTTTACTTTGAGTATCATGTAGTCATCATATTCTTATCTTATACCTCTGGAGCCAGGTATATTTCAAAATTCTGAATATTTCCCCAACAGAGTCAAGATAGGGTCCTATAATCAAAACACAGCGAGATTTCTGTAACAAAACTGAGTGTTCATAGCAAGTGGTATGAGTAAAGTCTGCAGTCATTATCATGCTGCTTCCTCCTCCTCTTTCCTTTTTCTCTTCCCTTTTTCTTTTTTTTTTGTGGAACCAAGGATCAAACTCAGGACCTTGCACCTGCCAGGCAGGCAGCTGTACCCCTGAGCTATCTCCTTGACCCCTTCTTCCCTTCTTTTTCTTCTCTTTCTTCTTCTCCACTTCCTCCTCATATTCTTCTTTAAATAACTAACTGAGATTTGGTGCAAGCCTACAAAATAACAAAACTTGAGAATTTTTTTGGGTTTCATAGTTGTGGATAAAGGATTGTGGACCTTTGAGAGCAATTAGAATTTAATTGAAGAAGCCAATGTAGGGAAATTAGAAGCCTCTTTAGGCTTTTTGTTTGATGTAAGAGCAGTTGCCTTAAACATCATAATAGATCAAAGAAGATTTTTTTTACTCCCTATCCCTGCCTGAAATTGTTGACTTTTAGAGCTTAGCAACACTTTTATATTTTCTTCTTTATTAGGGGTACTTTAGGAATATGAATTTTTAGACTTTATTTATTTATTTATTTTAAATATAGAAAGCTTCACGAATTTGCGTGTCATCCTTGCGTAGGGGCCATGCTAGTCTTCTCTGTATCGGTCCAATTTTAGTATATGTGCTGCTGAAGCGAGCACAATTTTTAGACTTTAAACAGTTTTTATTGTCTTTGCTTCCCTCTAGTTTTACAGATGACTGGTAGTATATATTGTTAATACTTACTTAAAACATAGTATCTTTATCCTGCTCTTTTCTCAGGCAAAAAATTAACTTTTGCTTTTTATGTACTGTTTTCTACCTTGCATTTTATCTTATATGTATAACTTCATTTAGTTTACATATTTTTAGCTAAAGCCCAGTGAACTTCAACTAAAGCTCTATAGACATTTGTAGAACTTCTGTCTCAGAAAATTTCATGGCTACAACCAAGGACTGACCCTGGCATCTAGTGGGTAGAGGCCAGAGTTGCTGCTAACCATTGTGCACTACATTGGACCAGTCCCTCTACCTACTAGTCGCTGAACATGTTAGTTTCCTAAGGGTGAGAAGCCCTGCTCCAAAGGGTCAATAGAGTATACATGTTTTAAAGAATATTTCTAGGCAACCTTTATATCCTCTTAGCCTTTTAAGATGCATGCGCGCACGCGCGAGTGTATGATGTGGTATGTATGTGTTGCTGGAAATCAAACCTAGAGCTTCACTTGTGTTAGGCAAGCACTTTACTGAGCTTCACCCTTAGTCGTAAAATTCATTTTCAAACTTCCAAATTTCATCTATACAACTCTTTTAAATAGAATATTTTATTTTTTAAACTTTATTTATGTTATGGCCATATTTATGTTATGGCCATCTCAGTCTGCCCTGGGGGTGGAGCTGGCACAGCATGTGGTACTGGGGATCAAACCACAGTCCCTGCGGTTGCCTAAGTTTGTCTAAGCAGGCTCTTTAGACCACTGAGCTGTCTCGCCGGCCCTTTAATAGAATATTTTTAACAATATTTATACTGGTCTTAGTGATTCCCTGAATCAAATACTACATTTTAAAAGTTGTTATTAGGCAAGAGATTAAATTTCATTTATTCAGTAAATACTGTATTGAATGCCAGGTGTGGTAGTACAGTCCTCTGGGAGGCTGAGATAGGATTGCTGCCAGTTAGAGACCCGCCTGGGCTACGAAGTGAGTTCAAGGTTGGCCTGAACTGCACAGTGAAATTCTGTCTCCACAAGGCACTGTTTTAGATGATCAGGACATATCAATGTATAAAAGAAAAATTCTTTTCTTTATGGTTCTTGTATTGCAGTAAATTGTGTTTTTATCCAAACTTCATTTAACAATGTAGATACTATGAAGACAACAATATGCATTGTATCAATTATTGTGGCTGTCCTACTAATGTGTTTTGAAACTGCCTCAATATTATTTCTTATTAAAAGTAATAGAGGGGCCGACGAGATGGTTCAGTGGTCTAAAGCGCCTGCTTAGGAGGGCTTAGGCAACTGTGGGGACTGCTGTTCGATCCCCGGCACCACATGCTGCGCCAGCGCCACCACCAGGGCAGGCTGAGCCAGCCACAAAATGAATAAATAAAGAAACAAACAAACACAACAAGCAAACAAATAAATAAATAAATAAAATAAAATAAAAAAAAAAAAAGTAATAGAAAAAAATGTATAACCAGCATTTATAAACTGTAAGTGTAATGAGGTGAGCTGGTGCAGATAGTGGAATGCCACTGGTCATTTTTCACAAAATTTTTACTTGTTTCTTAATGGCTCAACACCAAGGTGCAAGCTCAAAGTTACAAGGAAAATTTAAGAAGTAAAACCAAAATGAACCTTATATTTTCAGATAAGGCTAAAATAATGCCAACATATCTTTACTCAAAGTATTTTTGAAATTTAGGTTTTGAATCATTTTCATATTTAGTTTGTGTGCCGTACAAGAAATTCATTCACATGATAGTCATACCTTAAGTAGCAATGGTAGTTGTCTAAATTTTGTAATCTAATTGTTAATCTTTTCCAGGGACTGTGCAATTGATCCAACATGTGTGCTCTGTATGGACTGCTTCCAGAATAGTGTTCATAAAAATCATCGTTACAAGGTATGAAAACAGACCCATAAAATCTATGGATTAACAAGAATTTGGTGGCCTTCTAGTCCAAATTCTTTCTTTCGTTTTTTTTTTTTTTTTGAGACAGGTTCTCGCAATGCAGTTTTAGGCTGGCCTTGAGCTCACTTTTGTAGCTCAGGCTGGTCTCAAACTCACATTGATCTTCCTACCTCAGCCTCCCAAGTGCTGGGATTGTAGGCATGTGCCACCATGCCGGCTCTAGTCCAAATTCTTGACCAGTATTTAAATTCCTGCTAAGTAGAACCAGTATATGGACCTTTAGCCTCTATTAAATATACTATGTGATAGGGCATGTACTACTTCTGGAGGTAGCCCTTTATAACTTTTTGGTGAGATATATCACTGTATGCAAAAGTATGTATAAAGGCCGGCATGGTGGCACACGCCTGTAATCCCAGCACTTGGGAGGCTGAAGCAGGAAATTCAGTGTGAGTTTGAGACCAGCTTGGGCTATAAAAGTGAGCTCACAGCAGGTCTGAACTGTATAGCAAGACCCTGTCTCAAAAAGACAAAAAAAAAAAAAAAAAAGTATAAAGCATATAGATAATTTAAAGAACAACTATGTCAAAAAAAAAAAAATCGAACTACTGTACCATGTGATCCAGCTGTACCACTTCTTGCTGTATCTCCAAAGAAAGTCAGCATACTATGGGATAGAGATACTGTGTAGCTATGTTTATTGCAGCATCGTTCACCAACATAGGGAACCAGTCCGGTTGCCCACCAACAGATAAATGTATAAAGAAAGTACGATATATGCCTGAAAAACTAATAATTGGGAAGGCTGAGGATAAAGAATTGCAAGTGTTTTGTTGTTATCAGGAATCAAACTCAGGACCTTGTACTTACCAAGCTTAGGCAACCACAGGGACTGCATTTTGATCCCTGGCACCACATGCTGCGCCAGCCCCACCCCCAGTGCAGGCTGAGCAGACCATAACATAAATAAATAAAGTTAATAAAAATAAATAAATAAAATGTCAATCTCTCACTTAAAAAAAAAAAGTTTGCAGATCCTTAAGAGCTCTTAGGAAGGGTACATGTGTATAGTGTTGGCTAAATTCTGACATTTTTAGAGCACTGCTAGAAGTAAAATACTTAGTTTTCACTTCTCCTTAAAAATTGTGTTCAGTGGCTCAGACCTATAATCTCAGCCGTTCTGCAAGTTAACTTACTTTCTTTCTTTCTTTCTTTCTTTCTTTCTTTCTTTCTTTCTTTCTTTCTTTCTTCATTTTTTTATTTATGTTACGGCCAGCTCAGCCTGCCCTGGGGGTGGGGCTGGCTGAGCCGGCCATAATACATTAAAAAAAAAAAAAGTCTAATAGTTGTATTGAGATATATTTAGGAGTTAATCAACCCTGAGTACATTAAAAACAGTTCTTCAGTTACTCATAGACTCATGGCTCCTTTCAATGTGTAGATTTATAGTTTTATTTCCAGGGAGTTTACTTAGTTTATAGTTTCAAATACTAGTTTTTTTCTATAGTTTTGATTTTCTTCACTGTTCCACTTATACTTTT
The DNA here is from genome assembly GCA_004027915.1 of Capromys pilorides. Lineage (NCBI taxonomy): Eukaryota > Metazoa > Chordata > Mammalia > Rodentia > Capromyidae > Capromys > Capromys pilorides. The sequence continues at coordinate 9,594 of PVKN010044327.1, forward strand.
GTTCTCTTATGCCTATCAACTACTCTTTTTTCTGACCCTGCTTCTTCATTTAGTCTCTGTCTCTCCTGCTTTGCTTCAGTGCTACTTATTAACTTGTATTTGAGTCCCTATGTTGGACACCCTATAATTTATAATTCATTTCTGTGTGATTATTTCCTTCTTCCTCTGCCCTCACCTCTTCATCTTCATTCTTCCTTCTTTTTTCTAGTACTAGGAATTAAACCCAGGACTTTACATGCTAGTGAAGTACCCTACTGCTGAGCTATATCTCCAGCTCTCATTTTTTTTTTCCCTTGAGTTGAATCAGATCTCACTTTCTATATTTTCTTTTGTTTATTTTTTGAGACAGGGTCTAATTATGTAGTGCAGTTCAAGCTGGCCTTGAACTGCCTTATGTAGCCAAGGCTGCCCTAAAACTCTTAGGGATGAAGGTAATGATGAAGGGCTGGTGAGATGGCTCAGAGGTCTAAAGCGCCTGCTTAGGAAAGCTTAGGCAACCACAGGGACCATGGTTCCAACCCTG
>PVKN010044328.1:0-10095 GCA_004027915.1 Capromys pilorides
CAATTCAATAATAGTACTGCATAAGGACTTCCTGATCTACACAATTTACATTTCACAAGTGAGGAAGTATAATTACAGGAATCAAGGTGGGAATTTGAGATCAGAAGATCTTTACAGATTCTGCTCAAAAGTTCCTGCTTATTGGATATGGAATTTTGGCAATAAAAACTGTTATTTTAGCTTCTATTTAATTATAAATGCTATTGAAAAGTGTTTTGTAAGAGTGTATGCTTTGTAAAAAGCACCTTATGCACTTTTAAAATAATTAATGCAAGTTTCCACTTTTCTGCAGTTTTTCTTTAGAAGGGAGGAGAATCTGGATAATATGAAGCATTTTCCTGAAGATAGTAATCTATTATAATTTTTATGTATTTGATACAGGGTCTTGCTATGCAGCTCAGACTCATAGTGATCCTCCTGTCTCAGCCTGTGGGATTACAGGTGTTTGCCACCATGCCAGGTTTTAGTGACTGGCTCTGTGAGTCTGGGGTCAGGCCAGCACAGCATGTGGTATCAGGGATCATACACAGGTCCTTGAACTTGCCAGGCAGGCGCTTAGACCACTGAGCTATGTCCCCAGCCCAGTAATCTCTCATAGTAGAAGAAAATAATATACTCATTTTGAAAGCTCCTGATTAACTCGAACTTTGAACTTGAGAAATGCTGGGCACAGAAGACTGTAGGTAGAGGTTTCTGAGCTGCTGCTTCTCCCATACATGGCTTCTTTTCCTTTCTGTCCAGAACACTGAGAAGATCAGGACACAGACACAAGGCAGGAAAGAGCTAAGCGCAGCAGCTGCTCCCCGCCGTGGGCCTCAGCGGCGCCCAGATGACAGCATTCACAGCAAGATGACTGCTGGGTTCACAGCCAAGCAAACACTCAGACCTCTTAAAGAAAACCTCAGGAAGAAGCCTTGTTCCTTCCTCGCTCCATCCTCTAAATCTTCTGGAGAACAAGAGATGAAGCAGAAATTGAGAAATTGAAGACCCATGATGTCACAGGCTGACATAACTAAGCAGGGCAGTGAGGTAGGGAGCAATTACAGGATGTCTTACATTTTCTACCTGCAGCTTCTCTGAGTTAACTTGCTAACAAAAAATGAAGGGTGAAAGAAGTTTTAAAAAATCAGGATACTAAGAAATTAATATGAGCTTTCTAATATTCTAAGGAATACATTGTTCTTTAGAGATCACATTTAGACAGAAAATGGATGTGACTTGAATTAAAATTATTCTGTTGTATAAGAAAATATTCTGTAGCTTCTGGAGTAAAAATGGGGGGATCAAAACCAAAATGAGTTTATTATTTAAAAGTAGCAAAGGGGAACTTTTGGACAATTAAGTGACTTTTTGTGTTCAACTCACGTCTCTACAATTTCTAGTACAACCTTGAGAAATATAATATCCTGAAAGGCAAGCACAAATAATATACTGAGTACCAAACTCAGTATGGGTTTGTAAGTGCTGCTCACAATATTGGAAGCCATTGGATATTGCCACCAATTGAAACACACAGTGATGCTGATGGAGCCAGCTTCACGCTAAGCCGTTCGCTTCTCAGCTGTGGAGAAAGACCACACAAATAATTCAAGAACAGCTCACCAACAGCTTAAGGAAAACTGCATAAGTAGTCTCTATAGTTTCGAAATTGAACCAGATCTTATGAAAATGAAAGTTTCAGCCTGAAGCTACTCTCTTAATAAAGTCACCACTGAAGTAGGTTTCACTTAGATCAATGGGCACGGTTTGCAATGACATTTACCCAAATGATACTAATTGTCTTAGAGTCAAAAGACATTTCTTCACACACCTATCAAAAAATACAGAGTAAATTATGTTTCCAACAAAACCCCAAATGTATTCAAGACGCACTCAGATTTCAGTCACTCAAAAGACAGCTTCTCCATACTAATATGAATGTGTCTGGCCATGACAGTTGAGAAAACAAAGATTTTTACTGTACAGAGTCAAAATGGAGTTTTATCTCTCAACGCCTTGGTGATCCATATTTTCAGAATATATATGTGCCTCAATATTTGTGCAAGGTTAACATTTATAGACGAACATCAAACAGTTGCTTTTACTAAAATTCTTCTGTTTTTGAAAATGATGATGTGTTGTATCGATAGGCACAGGTATATTTTATTATTTGATATGGTGATTGCAATTCAGCATGACACATGCAGAACTTGGAGCTATTGACTAGTTTGCTTTACTTTAAGGAAATAATGAAAGCATTAAGCCATAACAAAAGTAGATACAGGACTAGGGTGATAGCTCAGCAGTCGAAGTGCCTGCCTGGCAAGTGTAAGGACCTGGGTTCGATCCCCCGGCACTGCATGATGTACCAGCCCCAGAACCCTGGGTATGATTCTATTTTGCAGGTGGCTAAATTACCCGCAAAACGTAGCAAGAGAGCGAAAGCAATCACCTAGTTATGCCAGCCCTGCAAATGGGGAGTCCCCTGGCTTCTTGCGTGTCACCTGATGCTTGGGCCCTCTGCTGATTGCTTGTGAACTGATGTGGTTAGAACATAACACTTCAAAAATCTTCTCAGTTCTAAAGTCCCACATTTGAATATATATGTTGTCAAGTTACAATTTTCTTTTTAACTGCTCTCTCTTCTCCAAACAAATGAGTCTTTATAAATGGTTTCTCCTCTCCTGGTAACTCACCTATAAAAATCAGAAAATAGTATACTTGATGGAAAACTGAAACCTGTCTTCATGTCTGAAGTCATGATATATAAGTTTGCAATTTTAAAACCACAGTAAATAGATACAGTAACTTTACATATCTGAAATATGTGCACCATCCCATACTACTCCTGTATGTGTTGTGTATGTGAACCTAGAGTTTGATGCTAAAATTCAGTTCATGCTAATCTAATGAATAATAATGCATGAACATCAAACATATATTTCATATTACAAAATACAGTGCCTAACATAATGGTCCACAAACATTTCAGAACTTTCCATCCAGACATGATGCAAATACTTTCTCTTGTTCATAGGCCCTACCATCTCATTATGAGTTACAGATTTATAATATTTAATGTCTAAGCTGCTTGTATTTAAATGTAAAACATAATCAGAATAACTAAGTGCATCAAGCCTTGTTAATTTGCAGTGCTGGCAGGAACCATAAATATAGAAGAAAGTAATCAATTCACCATGGAAATAGTGTTGATCTCTTAGCTTTATATCATATGCTTCCTGGAATTATTCCACGGTTATCAATCAGAAAGAGAAATATAGCATATGAGACAGCAAAACCCATCAACCATTCTTAAATAGAACCAATCTTTGCATATGGCTTTCTAGAAATAGTAATCCAAGTACTGAACAGTAAGAAAACAAGCAAGATAGTGCTTCACAGTTTGAAAAATGAAATAAAAGTTCTTCTCTATCTCTCTGTCTGCTTTGCTCTCTGTCTGTCTGTCACTCTTTCCCTCTTCGTCTCTCTCAGCTTTACCACTTGTCTGTCTCTGTCTCTGTCTCTGTCTCTGTCTCTGTTTCTCTGTCCTTGTCTGTGTCTGTCTCTCTGTCTTTCTGTTTCTCTGTCTCTCTCTCTTTCTCTCCCCCCTCTGTCTCTGTCTCTGTCTCTCTCTCTTCCTCCCCCCATATGATTATCTGTGACACCTAATAAATTGCTAAAATGAAACATTTCCTTTTCATGCAATTAAATCTGCAAGTAGTCACATCTCTGTCCCCTCCACTACTGAGGTCATCAAGGAACTGGAGCAGGAATTTCACATTCTTACGTTTAAACAGATTTCTGTGCTTTGTGAGAATTATGCAGATGTTGCTGGAGGGAGTAGGCAACTTTGGGAAAAGACAGAATTTCAGTGCAGCGATGCTTGACACTCTTTCCATAAAAAGCAGGAGAAGACCCAGAGTCGCCCAATTCCTCTTCAAGTAACCATCCTGGGAAATATTCTCTGAACGATGGATTTCAAGACACTTTTCAACATTTCATCCAATAGGCATCATCTTTAGCAGCAATCTTGAGATGTTTGCTCCCAAGACACTCTCAGAGGCTTTGAAAGACTTCAGCTGAGCCTAAGAAAACAAAGACTATCCTCTAAAATTTATAACGAGCAGTGACTAGGACCTATGGGAAAACCTATGACACAGATGTTTATTGAAAGGGAGGGAAGACCAAGAAGAGATGAAGGGACTTTTCTGAGTGTTTGCCTTAATTTAGGAAGTTGGAGGGAGAGGTCAGATAACAGCATTTATAGTTGTACTATGTCATAGCAAGAAAACAAAAGTTGCTGTATATGGCTTTGTCAGTACAAAATGCAGGGCTCCCTTACCTCAGCTTGATTAGGAACAGGACAATAATCTCATGTATTAACAGTTTAGAGAGGCATAAGGATGTATTTGCTTAAGTTGTTTTTACTAAATCGACTCCTTTTATTAAGGTTCTACAGGTTCTCAATATTAGATCAGACTTGAAGTGATCCACCTGTTTATAGCCTTCCAAGAGCTGGGATTACAGGTGCTCACCATCCCGCCCAGTCTCAATTGCTGTCTCAGTGCACCCCGTGGGCAGGGCCAGCAGGGCAGGACCAGGGATCAAACTCCCACCCCTGTGCCTCCTTGCAGGTGCTTTAATCTGCTAAACTATTTGGCCAGCCCTCAGCCATTGCCTATTTTTATTTTATACAATTCACTTAAGATAGACTAGGACAATGAAGAGATGGAGAGCAAAGAGGAAAAAAGGCGCAAACAGAGAATACATAAATATCGATACGACAGTCATTTTTCTACTCAGTGCCTCTGTTAACTAGAAACTGAAAAGATGTACACTTTTTAAATTATGGTTCATCAAATACTGAGGAGGATAAGCCTACAAAGTTCATGGCTACCCGAAAAAAAAGAGACACCGATGAAACTTCTCCTTCTCCAAAATTAACAATAATTACAAGAGTGACTGATGAAAGAGTTATCTAGAAGCAACCAGAGAGTCTAGTGTGGAGACTGTGGCTGAAATCACACTTTCTCTCTTTCCTTTTCCTTGTGTTGTTTCCTATTATTATTCATGCACACAGTTTACACAAACCTTAGGATTAGGGTAAATTAAAGTTTGAGTTCAAGCTCAGCCAAAAATTAACGAATCTGCTTTAAATTTACATTGAGGAATAGACCTCATCAACACAGCCCCTGCCTACCAACTGTGAGGTCCTGAGCTCAATTCTCAGTATCAAAAATATTTTAAAAATTATATTTCTAGTACAAAGAAAGAACTTAGTTACCTTTAAATGCCTATAAAACACTTCCATGTGTGTATTCTTCTAGTAATGCAGAATTTCCAAATTCATAATCATAATCTTCCTAACACAGAAATTCTCCTACGAGTAGTTTTTTGTCTTCTGACTCAGAAACACTAGTGTTACCTACCTCCTTCTACAATTAGTGAATCTTTAAGTCTTGTTAATAATTTTCTGAAAACGTCTCTTATTATTATTTTCACGATGAGTCTCACTTGTTTTGAAGACCATGTTTATCCCATCCATAGGAGAAGCAAATAAAGGTTTTTAGCATTACAATATGAATTGCATTGATAGCTGTTGAACAATTTTCATGCCCAGTATATTTTACGTACACCTATGCCTACCAAATAAAGCTCTTGTTAGCACTGTTTCTTTGTGATAAACCTATAGTACCACTTGCTCGTTCTATATCAAAGTTAAAACATAGTCTTAGAGTTCTATATAATCATCATCTCTTCTGTCTATCAAGAAACAAATACTCTCATATATCTTTATGCTTTAAAGACATTTGGGTCCAAGAGGAAGAATCTCATCTTCGCACAGCTATGCACAGGATCTGCTGATACTAGTCCTGCGACTTGCTCCTCCCCCCAGGTCTCATCCTCTTACACTTTGTCTACAACACCAAGTTCATCTGTCATGCCTAAAGTCACTTTGAGACCGTGATATTTCCTTAGATTATCATAACTTCTTAATGACTCTTTTATAACTGGGATCTACTGAAGTTGCAGTTCATACCTATCCATTTAATACTTTATACACTGCATCCTGATGCTAATCATTGTTTATATAATGATAATCCCACAGAAGCCTGTTTAATATGCAGAAGCCACTTAATATATACGCAAATCATTAACCTATTAACAGCAAAAGGGATCTAATATATACTAAGGTAAGAGCTCTAGAAGTTAAGAGTATTGATTTTTTTATATGAAACTAAGGTTTTCCATTGTAAATAATAAAGAATATTGTACCACGTGCAGGAAATACTGTGTAATTCATCCTTTCTAAATTGTATATCTCATTTAATGTAAACAATATAGTAGATAATCGATGATTTTCATTTAAAAGGAAGAAAACTGGCTTCAGGAAAGACTTACATTGTCCAACATTTTCCAGTCAGGAGACAGAAGAAACAAGATGTATCCCCAGATTTGTCTGACTCCAAATGTATGATTATTTTCTCTCTCCAAATAGTACAAGTTTAGAGACATACAAAAAGTAAATGTCCAAAAGAATAAAGATATATAATTGAGAACATGATTCACTAGCTGTTTTATTTTTTTGTATGAAAGAAAGTTAACCTTGATCTGTCCTACCACATAAATTTCTACCCTGTCTCTTCACAGCCTAAAACCAATGCCTAGCAAAGTATAGCCCACAGCTGTCAGCCCCAGAGAACTTCTCTGGGAGAGTAGACTTTGCTTGGGGAAACCAAAACTGTGGTATTTTGAAATCAGTCTCCTTCCAAAGACACACATGGGCAATTTCACCGTGTGCTCAACATGGTCTGGAAGTGGATCAGGAATGCCACAGAGATTTTAGAGAGTGGACAGATGGGAAACTCAGACCAGGAGGGCTAGAGACAACATGTGACTTTCAGACCCAAGGTGAAGAGCATGAAATTGATTTGGGAGGGAACTCAGAGAGAGAGAATTGATTATTTGGCAGGATATTATTCTCAGGAGATGTCCTAATCCTCCAAGTATTTCTCAATAAAACCAGGTTGTACATAGAGCAAGTCAGTATTACAGTTATATAGTAAGTTGGACCAGAGGCTTAAATTTTGACAGTTTTATATTTAATAGTCACAGTGTTTGACATTGGATAAGAATTTTTTTTAGTAATGCTCTGGAAATTAAGTTTCTCCATTTTGTACACATGCACACACATATGTGATGATAAAGCCTGTCACTCAACTTTTGGGGACATTACAGAAAATGTGTAAAAAGCAGGTCCTTTGTACTAAATTTTTGTTATAGGTCATATGAGTAGGGGTGAAGGGAAGAGTTATAAACCAGTAAAAAAAATCTTAAAATATTTAGAACAGCCATAATTCACTATTCATTGACATTCAAAGACTTTCAGAGAAGGGTTATTTCTTCCTGCAGCTAGGAGGGTCATTTTGTCAAACTTCTTCAAATTCCATTCACTTCCTAGCATTCTCACTCACATAGGGTAGCAAATGATTATCAGATTCTATGTAACAAGATTTATTCTTAAATAATTTCATTAACAGCTATGTGCATTGTAGCCTCAATTACTCTGATCTCTTTAACTTTATCTTCAGATGCAATATTTACTGCATTTATGATTTACCTAATGCAAAATGACAAAGAAAGAAAATGAAAGACATAACTTTTGATTCTCTGATTATCTTAGACTAAAGAAAAAATTTGATGATCTCTCTAAAGTATGTTCCTCCCTCTCTCCCTCCCTTCCTCCCTCCGTCCCTCCCTTCCTCTCTCCATTTCTTCCTTCCTTCTTTGCTTCCTTTAATGTGTGGTTCTCGGTATCAAAACCAGGTCTCTTATGCACCAGTTGAACAATCTACCACTGCCAGCTCCAAGCACGTCTATTTTAATTAAATGAAAGTAAAGCATATATTTTTATTCTAATTCCATTGTGACTTTATATGACTATCAAATGTTTTAAAGATCTACGTGGTTGGGGCTAGGAGAATAGCTCAGTAGAATAAATGCTTGCCTGGCAAGTGCAAGGGCCTAAATTCAATGTCCAGTTCTGCAAAAAAATAAAATAAGATAAAACAATGAAAATTAAAGATCTACTTGTCTTTTTAAAGCTTTCAGTGATGAGGAGAGGATGGCAATACTGAAAACACATAACTCTCAATTGAGTCTTTGCTTCCGTCACTGAAGCTGCATGTGCTGTTGGAATAACAACCCTCAACCACAGAATGCAGCATAGAATGTGTAACAAGCTTTATTTTTCAACCCAAATTTAATTTGTTTGTACCTGAGGGGTAATGTGTCTAATTCTCTTTTAAGCTTTTTTCTCCAGTATTCTGACTTTCTGCCTCAAAATCTGCTGTGAGCATTACATTTTATTTTCTTACAAATGTGCCCACAATCTTGTCCTAAATTCCCATCATTAATGTGGGTCACATTAAAATTCAGGTTGCTTTCGATTTTTCATTTCATTTTCAATTCATAAACAGTTTTTAAGTTTTGAATAAGGATGTCATTAATACCTGTCTAAAAGTCCAGGAGTCAGAGCTCAGCTAATTGATTGCCATTCACGATGGAAGTATGCCATTGCCTGGTCACCGCTCAGCGGGTCTTTGGCTTTTTGGTGTTCTGTGTCCTGCTGAGGGATAACTAGAGAGGAGAGACGCCAAGGCTTAGAGCACATGTAGTGGAATGAGTGCACCCAGCTCTACTCCTTCCTTAATCTTGCCCTTGATTTTCTCATCAGCTAGCTTCCCTTGCCTGGTCGTTGAATCTGCACTGGCCTTCTGAGTTGTTTCTACCAACCGACTATAGCAGAATTAACAGCATGCCACATAGGAATCTAGATTTCATGAGACCTTTTGAACTTCCTGTTTTTCTGATTTCTGCCACCATCATGAACACAAACATGGTCCAGCTTTCGGGAGAAAGCAAATGGAGCTCACAGTGTGGCCATTCTGGAGTAGCCATCCTTGAGCGGGTCTACTAGCTCACTCCAAGTGCACATGGGAACCCAAAAGAATATCTAAGTCCACCTAGGCCTTATACTCAAGAGAAACAATAATGGTGGTTGCTTAAAGTCACCTAGGTAAGGGATGAGTTGTTCATTGTAGCAGCTGCTAAGATAGCACCTTTCCTGTGCTATCAGGAACATCAGAACATCAAGTTCTATGTGCAAAGTGAAGTCTTGATGAACAGTAATAAAAGGACTCAAACTGTGGAAGGTGTTCACTTCAGTGAAGGATAGGAACTCCAGCTATATTTCAGTTTGGCTTATATTGACAAAGCCAATATCATTGGGATCCATCATTCACTAGCTTTCTGGGTCTTTTTCCCTAGGTAGTCCCCCTGAAAATCAGATCCTAGGACCCTCCTTGGTAATTACTCTTCTCTAGGACAACCATATAGAAAATACCATCCTTTTCTTTGCTTGAGATATTAGTCTGTTGTTTCTCTTTCTCAAGTCTATTCTTTGCTAGTTTTCTTGCAGTTGGAGTTTATGGCGAATGCTCTTCCACATCAAAACAACTGGCAACTCCAAAAGAGCAGAGGAGTTTAACATTATGTTGTGGCTCTATCTAGCGCAATAATAATAAAAGAATGTACAGGTCACTTATCTTTCCTTTTGGTACTAAGAGCTGTCTCTCAGTGAATAAATCAAATAACTCTAAGAAGACATCACTAAAGTTGGCTTTCTTTACTTCCCTTGTTATGCATCTACTTTTAAGATTTTAATATTACTTACCACTATCCTTCTGGAAGAAGAAGAAATACACAAAACAAATCAAAATTTTACTGTAACTCTATGTCACTGGTGTTTTATGTTTATCCCTCCCAAAACCTCATGGGCCCTCTACAAACTGTAAGTTTAAATAAACCTTTCCTCCTTTAACTTGAAGGACTGAGTATTTTGTCCCAGCAATAAGAGAATAACTAAGGCAACTGGCATAGAATTCTATGACCCCCATAGGTCCCTGTATCAGAATTATAAATCATTTTCTCCCTGACTAGTCCACACGTGGCCCAGTTTTTACACATTTGGACATCATTTGTGATTGACACTATGCCCAGAACACAACATTGCTGTTGACTGGATATTTGAATAAAGAAATCTTTTTTTTTTTT
>PVKN010044329.1:0-10110 GCA_004027915.1 Capromys pilorides
TTATTTGCTGTTAGGTTTCTTTCTTCTTACCTCTTTCCTAAACAATTTTTGACACTTCCTTTAAGTTATGTGTGCCCCCGAAGATGTTTCTCTCCAAGTGGAAATCCTGTATCAGAAATCTGGCTTTTCTGTTATAGCTCTAGCTACTTTCTATAGAAAACGCACGTACACTATTGCAACAGCCAGACAAATGGAAGTGAGACCAATGACTTAATGACCTGAAGCCATGCCCCACGCCTGTGGACCTACCACAGCCTGGCTCTCCAGTAGGTCAACTCTGTACTTTGGAATCCTTGTTTTACGGCAGAGAACTTTTCCCTACCAGACTCTACACGAGGTCAGCAGGTTCTGGTGGCAGTTAAGCAGCTCAGGGCAGCAGGTCTGAATTTTAGATTGGGACTTGGAAGTCTGATGTGGGTTAGTGCAGGGGTGGGAGGGCCAACTGGCCATCACATGACGCTCCAGGGAGGGTCTTGTGACGTCTCCCCCCGCAGCCCAGCTACCGCAACAGTACTGACCCATAAATGACATGTCAGGCACCACAGAGTCTTATTCATAAACTCCTGTTTTTGGAAGAAAGGTCCAGAGACTCTAAAAATGAGCAGTGAGACAGTGACATCATAATGGTATTTATTATTTCAGGTTAGACTGGCACCTACTAAATCATTAAGGCCACAGGTAGGTTTTTCCACTTGAGGGAAGACTTCTTTTTTCTCCCCCAAAGCTGGATTACTGGGAGGCGTGAAGCACACACGTTCCTCCAACCGCCGGGGTGGGTGACATAAAGCCCCAAATGATTCCATTCCATTTTATTTTTACACATTCCCCACCCTAGTAGTTGAGCGGATTAGTTTTTACAGAGCCCAGACTGAGGCGGGCTTGCACACAAGCCCTCTTGGCTCTAGCCTCTAGCTGGCATGGTGGTGATACGAGGAATATTGCAGATGTCTGCCCCCCCCATACCTCCTTTTGGGCCAGAATTCCCATCCCACGTAGGCCTTAAACCCAAGCTTTCAAGGATCCTGCTAAGACAGGTTTGTTTGAAATACATAAAAAATAGAATTACTTGCATTTGGTCACAAGTTAATTTGTCACGTTAGTGTAGTCCAGAAAGTTCTGAGGCAACAGGACTGGTACAGTTAGTGGTAGAAGAAGAGGATGGAACAGAGCCAGTCCTGTCTAGGCTCTGCCAAGGGACTCTGCCAAGGGGGTGCCCACTGTGCTCACAGATGGAGGTGTGTACATGTGCATGCATTCACATGCATTTGTGTACATGTCTATGCGCATGTCTGCCAATGCAGATGCAGATGTGCATGTGAGTGAGTGTGCATCTACACACATATGCTTGCATTACATATGCATGCATGCAGAGTAGTTGAGGTGACCATAGGGGGAAGATGGAAGTTGTATCTGGTGAAGAGATGGCTCAGATGTGTATTAGGACTTGAGAAATTAATCTTGAAAGTATGAGTGTGGTTAACATGGATCATTTGAATACTCAAGCTCCATTTTAGATGTGGGAAAATTCTAAGGGCCTTAGGCATTTGTGAAATCTTTATTTCTCATGTAGTGAAGGCTGGCCATGGCTGGGAGGTGCCGGCAAATACAAGCTCCCGAGCTCAGAAATCAGCTGGGGGTCTGCCAAGGCGGGAGTCTTTTTTTTTTTTTTATCCTGGGGCCATGGTTTTCCTCGCATTCAATTTCTTCCCCTGTCTCGCAGCAGCTGCATCATTACACTAACCCGGCGCCTGAAGAGAAGGGTAAATCTATGCTTAGATTAATGATAATGCACTTAAATTTACATAACACGTCAAGTCCAGAAGAATCCCAAAGTGCCATGTAAACCTCCCGGGAGGCTGAAATGCGGCAGGCTTCCTCGGAGACCTCACAGATCTGGGCAGGTGGAGCAAGAAGGCGACCCACTTCTGTTTACTAACCATGGTAGCTACAGCAGCACGACCTTGAACTGGTTGGCTAAGAAAGGACCAAGTGCTCCCCTGGCGTTTTTGTTTTATGTTTGTTAGACTGTGTTAACACTCCAGCCCAGCAACCTAGAGAGAAGAAACGACTTTCTTTCAGATTTTTGGGGAAGCTGCCACAGAGCTGAAGGCAAGAGGGGAAGCTGGGTGGGGACCTTCCTTGGGCTCAGGGCCCTTTCTTTGCCTCTCCATTGTACCAGCTCATGCCAATTTGGGGTGTTGCATTGCTCTGCCTTGTTGGTGGGCTTGCTTTTACCTCAGAGTCACTGGCCAAGTTTAGAATGATAAAAAGGACACCATGGCACCTCTGACCTCACCGATGAAGTCAGTCCCCCTAGGGGTGTTGATTTTTATATCATCTCTATCAGATATCACAACCCATTTTAGTTGTACACTGTTTATGGTCTGTCTCCCCAGCTGGACTGTGAGCTGTATGAGTCAGGGCAGCTCCATTCCCTGTCGCATGCTTGATGCTAAGGGTAGGGCCAGAGATGCAGAACTGCTCCATGAAATGCCAAGGATGACAGAGTGAGTGGGAAGTGTCTGTGGCCCTTACCTCATTCTTCAGAAGAGCTCTAGGCACTGCTGGGGAGGGCCCTGTCTGCTGGTCCTTGTGTGGACAGCAACCAGAAAGGTCCAGGTTCAGACCACCTGGCACTTACTCCTGTGGTCTGGGCAGAGTAGAGATGTTGTTGAATTAAGTGGAATTCATTTTTCAGAGAAGGTTCTGCTTAGGTTAGGTTGGGCTTTTTTGATAGGTTGGACCTAGGAAGATCAAAACATTTTTTTCTTTTTCCCTTTCCAAAGGAGTGTTGATGCCTGTCAGGGGCTCTGCAACAACTTAGTGTCTTGAGCTTTCTCCATTAGAAGGAAGTGAAGGGCCACCTGCTTGAGGTGGCTGCTCCCAGAGAAGGCAGAATCAGGGAGAACCCAACATCCAAGGACTCTGTGGGCAGCAGACATAGCAACCGGAAGCCATAGTATGGCTTGGTATGAGGCTCTATGAAGGGGAGTGCAGGTCTTACCAGGGATTTTCCCTGGTGGAGGGAAGAAAAGGGACCTCATAACAGAGGGATCCATAAGAGCAGAGCCAGAATCAAAGAGCCTGAGGAAGGAAGGGAGCCGAGAGGCCATGGTTGCTGGAGTCGGAGTCTGGAGCGATGATACACACCCAGCTCTGGGATATGATCTCATGAGCTCCACAGGACCAGGCCTGAGCCAGTATTTGGAAGGAAGACCTCCCAGGAAAACCATGGCACTGAGGAGATTGACGTGGTGATTCACTGAATGGCAAATCTTTCCTCTGAGTCATGCAAGAATTGATGTTCCAGCACAGAGTGTGTGTGTGTGTGTGTGTGTGTGTGTGTGTGTGTGTGTTTGCTTGTAAGTTTGAATTGTGTGTGTGGAGATGGCTCAGTCTTCTGGAGAAGGAAAGACGGAACTCCCTGAATCCCTGTGGCTCTCTGACACACGGACAACCTCCTGTGGTCTGAGGTGTGGGACTTCTCCCCATTTGTCCACTTCTCTTGAAAAAGCCCAAGGCCCATGTGTCCTGAGATGCTTCTGCTACTCCTCCTTTGCACACACAGATATTTCTTAGGGCTGGAGGCTCTCAGCAGCTCAGTGTAGTGGTTGCTTTATGCTTCTAATAGGACCGTATTTAGCCAAGTGATGATGTCCACATCCCTCCAGGGCAGGGAGGATTCATACTGGCAGCTATCTGTCCTTGAGAGGAAGGTGTGCCAAGCCATGGGAAGTGACCTTCCAGTGGTCAGCGCGTGCCCCTGTGTGACTCCCACCCTGAAGCACCCACTGTGTCCTGCTGCAGGTCAGCTGTGGATCTGCTAATCTTGGACCCGAGCCAAGCATACTGTTGTAACACATCTGCGGCACTAAGTATTTCTTAATTCCTTTGGTCAAAATGATAGTGATTCCATGAGACAGTTCAGTGCGCTTCTTAAGCAAGAGGTTCTCTCCTCTAGGCTTGCCATGCTGGACGAGGGGCTCCTAGGGCTGAGCAGGGGCCTAGTGCCAGGCAGGCCTTCTGCTTGCTGGGTGGCAGTGTATGGAATCCGTAGCCCACTTGGACTACAAAGCTACCCACTGGCTTGTTCCCAGCAGCAGGTGATTGGGGCAAAGTGGGGAAAACTGACCTGAGATCTGTGAAGTGGACACACTGTGTGTTCTAGTAATAAGGGGAAGGGACTCATTTCTAAATGGAAACCCTTTCTGATCTTGCATGTAGCAGCCAGGTTTTCCTTTTCTTCCTCCAAATAAATATAGATTAATATAGCTCAGTGGATTAAAGCGCCTGTAAGCAGGTGCAGTGGCCAGGAGTTCCATCCCTGGGTCTGCTGTGCCGGCCCCGCCCCTGGGGCATGCTGAGATGGCAATTGAGACTGGGCATGGTGAGGCATGCCTGTAATTCCAGCTCTTGGGAGGCTGTAAACGGGTCACTATGAGTACGATCTAGCAGTGAGACCCTGAACACCCTGTAGACCCCCTCTATCTCTATCTCTATATATATTTTTACTGTTTTATTATAAAATAGTTCGACATGCTCCTTGCTAGTCTACCTGTAACTAACCCAGACCAGTAGTAAGCTTTAGAATAATTTAAAAGATGCTTCATGCTGGGTGTGAGTGTGCATACCTGCAAGCTCAGCAGTCTGGAGGCTGAGGCAGGAGGATCACGGTAAGTTCAAGGCCAACCTGGGTTACACAAGCGAGTTCAAGGCCAGCCTCAACTGTGGGATTTTGTCTCAAAGAAACAAATAAAACAAAAAGAAAAAGAAAGAAAAAAGACCCTGCATGGTAACTGGAGGTGGGATGCTGCCAGACACAGGGAAGATAGGACAGCATAGTGCGCCATAGTGAATTGTTTTACCTCTCAGGCCAGGGGCCCGCAGAACTGAGGCCCAGAAAGCATGACGTCAGAGCACGCTCTCCGTTCAAGCACACGCAGGTCTGCGTATTGACGCGAACACAAGCTTTCGCTGCGACGGTGCTAGGTCGTATATAGATACAGGAATCTGATAGTTTTCTGCATCATTTCCTCTCTGATTTTAACACGCCAAGTATTCTCAAGCTGCGTTTGTGAGCTAATGATAAAGATGAGTTTTCACGTGTCTGGACTCTTTCATGTTTGTGTTTTAAGCTACGTGATGGATTGTCTCATCCACAAGGAGAAATATCAAGAACTTCCGTGTGCTAACTGAGCAAACGTCCCCAGCCTTTCACGCATGCGCACCTTGCAGGTGCCGTTGGACACTCCCTCTGCGCCACACCTTGTCCTCGGGCTTCCTCCAAGCTGATTGCTGCGTTTTTGCTCAGTACTGCGACTTCGTTGGGACTGGAGGTGTGCCTTCCCTGCTCATCTCTGCGACTCTGGACAACAAGCCACCGGACTCGGAAGCGCCGGCCAGCGGAGGGAGGAGTCCCCTAAATTACAAAACCCAGCGCTTGTCATCTGAGAAAAATGAAGCACCCCCCTACCCGCCAGCCGATGACACCTGGCTAATCATCCCCTGTGCGTGCCTCATTAGCGGCAGATTCCTTCCTGTGTGGTTGTCTCCGACGTGCTCGGGCCTGCCCGTTGACTCGCACCCCTCGGACCTGCTTCTGAGTTGACACCCACCTGCTTTAGCGGAAGGTTTGCTGCCTGCAGCGAAGGGGTTTTGGCAGGCGAGGAGCTGGAGGAAAATGCGGAGCCAAACAAGGTCTTCAGCATAGAACACCAAAGCGAGGTCCAGACAGGGCCTCTCGGAGCCCCTAATAATGGTGGCCAACTTCTCAGGACCACATGAGGCTGCATGCGATGTGGGCTGGAAATTTCTGTCCCTGCTCCTTACACGCTGGGGTAGGGTGGGTGTTCACTAAGTTAGATACCGCAGGGGACCACTAGATGTCGCTCCCTTCAATCTCTTGCAGGAGCCGGCCAGTCTTTGCAGTGTGAGAAGAGTCCTCAGGCGGGCACCGTTCGTGGGGTTGCAGCACGCAAGGGATGCCCTTCCAGCTTGAAAGGGAAGGTGCACAGCGTCGTCCACAGGGCGCTCACGTTCACCGGCGCTGAGCCAGGAAGGGCGCACCGAGCGCCACGCGTCCAGGGCCACCTACCCGCGCGTGCTCGCCAGGCGCGGGCCAACAGGAGGCCGGCCCCTGGCGCCTGTCTTCCTGCCTCCGCCTTGGGCAGGAAGGTGCCAGATCCAGGCATGCGAACTTCTTTTCCGCCACTCATCAGGGAGGCGACGTCGCTGAGCAGTAGCTGCTTCCTGGGTGGGGGGTCCGCCAGGCTGCAGGGGTGGGGGCTTCAGGGGCTACAACAGGGAAGTCTTAGAACCTACAGCTAACGCTGGGCAGCGGTGGGAGGCACAAACCCCACAGCGACTTGTCGGAGGGAAACACTCCTGGAAGGACCTACTATAGAGAGAGGCAGTTCTCTAGGGCAGAGATGATGCCTCGGGGAAGAAGGCCGATTTATAGGTTGACATTGACTAGGGCTTGCTGATTTTTCTGATAATGGTTCTGCATTTTTTTGTTTTCGCCCCTTGTTTTGCACCCTTCCAGTTTTAATATCCATATCTGTTGTGGATATTTATTTAAACTCACCTGAAGTTCACATTGGGTAGGATAATCTGGCTGCCAGGGGAAACAGCCTCCCTGAGCTGGTCTATTATATATTACAATCCAGTTACAGTGAGAAGGCAGGAGAGGCAGGAAAGAGGCTAAGAATAAAATCGCAGGTTCCGTATTTTTCTTGCACAAATGAGTTTAAGAGCCTTTGTCATGTGGCTGAGCTCTGAGGCCTGTTAATGGCCTATTTCCTAGTTTAGGATGATGAGGAACACCGGAGTCTGTGTCCTAGGAGCACACCT
Organism: Capromys pilorides; assembly: GCA_004027915.1. Taxonomy (NCBI): domain Eukaryota; kingdom Metazoa; phylum Chordata; class Mammalia; order Rodentia; family Capromyidae; genus Capromys; species Capromys pilorides. The sequence continues at coordinate 6,853 of PVKN010044329.1, forward strand.
TTTCTCCACAGGGGAATGCAAAGCGAGGCTCCTGGGTGGATGAAAATTCTTCCTGCCAGGGTCACATTTGGACAGATTCCTGTTTTTCTGTTTCTATTTGAAGGAATCAGCTGGATGACTGAGTTCAAGGGTTTATCTAAAGCAGGTGTTTGTGTTGTGGCTAAGATAGTTCTAAGTCATCAAAGAGGATTCTACCATGCAAAGGCAGAGAGGAGCTGGGCGCTACAGCCATGGACAGGGCTGCTGGACAGTGGGCTATGTAGTCCGCCAAAGTGGGTGTGTGTTAGTTACTCTTCTCAGGTTGCTGGGACAAATACCTGGCACCCAAGATGAAGGAAGGAAAGATTTATTCAGCTCACAGTTGCTGGAGGTTTCAGTCCATATTCGGCTGGCACCAAGGGTGAGTGGAACAGGGCAGAGAGCATCCAGTTCATGGTGACAAAACAGCAACAAAATGGCAACAAAGGGAACCAACCAACCAGAGCAACAGAAAGCAACAGAGAGAGCAACAGAGTGAGGGTCTATTTCTCTGTCTCTCTTATATCACACTCAGGCTCTCTGCCTCAGGCCATACCCATAATCCCAGCAGTACTCAGACCTTTAATCCAGTCCTTGAATCACCCATAATACCAGGGGATCATGAGTTAATCTCAAACTCTAGAAGTCCCTGCCCCATGTTTGAATGAGGCTTTAGGGGGACAACTAGACACAAACCATAACAGGGTGCATTCACTAGAGAAAAAGACGAGAAGAGTAAGCACTGTGGGCTTCATACTCAATGTAAACCTGGGGTTCATCCACCCAATAAACTTGGAGCTTCATGGGCTTCATCAAGGAACATAAGAAAGTATGGAGCATTCCTTCTAGAGACACAAAATAAGCTGCAGAAGCAAATGATGTATGTGGATTAGATGAGGCGTGCCCAAAGGAGGAAAAGGGGTAGGAATGCAGCATGGGGCATTCAGGGAGCCTACAGGGACAATGGCGTGGGAGAAGGCTCGTGGGGGATGAGAGGGGGCAGAGGTAGAGGTGGTGGGGGCAGCAGCCAGCTTGCAGGTCCTGAGCCTGAGGCTGCTGTTGCACCTGGGGAACAGCAAGAAGGCTGTGAGACTGGAGAAGTGTCCAGGAAGGGGGCCGAGCTGGTCAGAGGGTCGGGCCCAGAACTCGGAGCTCCTGCAGGGAGCACTGTGAGAGCACTGAGTACTTTTGGGAGGAGGAGCGGGCTCTGAGTCTTGCTAAGAAAGGTTAGCAGGGAGAGAGGCTAGGCAGAGTCAGCTGCGACGATCCAGCGGAGAGGTCACAGTGGCTAAGCCTGGGAGACGATGAGCATGCGCGGGGTGGGATGGCGGGGGGAGAAACAGATAATTTCTGGATATTTTTGCGTACTCTGTGGTACAGCCCATGCTGGGCCTGTTTGAGCTGGCTCATGAGGGTGGGTTGTTAAATATTCAGAACTTGGCCACCTGGTAGCTGAACTACCTGTGGTTTGAAGTCAACCGCTATGGGAATATTTACACCAAGGACATGAACAGTTGGACTCAGCAGGGATCTTTCTTTCCTGGAGCTGGTTTCTCCTATATTCTGCATGGGAGAGGAGAGTTGGACAGCTCTGGGCGGGGCATCGCTTCTTGCCGGGTTAAGTTTGGATTAACCTGAGGGACTCTAGGCTGATGAGCTCCGGACTGCTGCTGTGTTCCAGCCAGTTTCACTCTTCTGCTGTCTGTGAAGGTAGTTCTTCACTGAGTGATCAACCTTTCTATCCAGGTTGATTATATCTATTTGATGCCTCCCTAGGAGAAAGTGGGCAGGACATGCCTCGTCTGATGAAGACTAATTATGTAGTTCAGTCCACACTCTCTGTTTGAGATAAACATGCAGTGGTTGGACTGTGGTTCTTCACAGTCCTGTCAGATGATCCTGGGATACTCTGACCCATTGGGGGATGGGTATTTTTGTAGTCTGCTTTGGATGAAAGCATGTTCTTGTGAGTCTTTTTTTCCTGGCACATTCTCCAGCTGCTTCACCTTCTATCCTATTGTATAGCTCCTGAGGATTTCAGGGAACTGAATAGTGTGGTTCCCAACAGTTTGAAAAGTATCACCCAGTAAATACACCCAAAGTTCAATAGGGGTAACTCTGGCCTTATCTGTGATTTTGACTTGGCTCTGTTTGGTTCACAATTCACCTTCCCTGCTTTTGTGCACATCTTAGGAAGAATTGGACTCTGTATGTGGTACACTCTTTAGTGTCCAGGAAAAGTCTTGGTGCCCTTTAGAATGGGCAAGGCTAGAACAATTTAGGGCCCAAAGATCTGCCTCTCAAGGCCAACAAAAACACACTGGAAAGTCTACAAGAATTGATTTTTCTGTGAAGTTTCCAGAACTTTCACTTATTACGTGGCCTGGCACAGCAGCCCGCATCCGTTGGTGTGGACTGGTCCAGCCAGAGGATAGGGAGCTCAGGGGTGTGAGCTGAGAGTGAAGGCTGAGCCTCTGGAGCCAGGACATCCAGGCAGCAATCCTGTCTGGCCCTCGCATATCCTTTTAGATGGGGAAAATCAGGGTGCTCTCTGCCTCACTGTGGTTTTTGTAGGACTGGCTGCTGTGGGCTCCCACTCCGTCCTGGGGGTGGGGCTGCAGCTGCTGGCCCTCCTTCCTGGGGTGTACCTTTTGGAGAGTGTGCTCTAGGGCCTTTGGAGAATGGTACCCAGCTTTAGCCATGGGCCAGTGGCATTTTCACTCTCTCCTACTTATTCTGTGGTCCCGGGCATGAGACTCATCTTCTACTTAGAATTTGTTTCCTCTTGGGCTAGAGTGCAAGGACAGAGACCCACACCTGGCATCCAGCTGGTGCTTGTGGAACCTCAACAAGAAGTGTTAGTGGGTGTAGGGGCAGCATCCTCGGTGATATTCCTAGTGCCAGCATTATTAAGGGATGGGAGACTGACTAATATGCCCCGTGGGTGGATGCAGGATGGGGCACCTGCCACTGCCTTTGGCGGTAGACAGTGCCATGGAAGGAACAAGATAAACAAAATCCTGGCTTATGTAATGAACACGGTTATGCCTGAATGCAAAGGGAAGGCCGAGGAGGGCAGGCAGTAACCTTTGTACATCCAGGAGGGTGACAGTGGGAATCTTGAGGCCTTACCCTATCTGGACTCTGAGTGCACACAGGACAGAGGATGGGGGTTTTCTCCTCATGGGACAGGCAGGAAGATGCAGTTCCTGAGCCAACTGCCGAGCCAACATAGCTCAG
>PVKN010044330.1:0-10108 GCA_004027915.1 Capromys pilorides
CTAAGATACAGAAACTTGAGTGACCAGCAGTGGATGAATGGATAAAGAAAATGTGGTGTGTGTGAATGATGGAATGCTGGTCAGTCTTAAAAAAGAAGGCTATTCAGCAATTCTGACAGCGTGGATAAACTTGGAGACAATTACATTAAGTGAAATCAGGTGTGCACAGGGAGAGAAATACCATGCGATCTCACCCAAATGGGAAATCTAAAACAGAAACAAGAATTTATGAGAATAGAAGGCAGAATGAAGATTGCTAGAGGCCAGGCAGTAGGGGAGCAGAGGGATGGGAAGTTGGTCAAAGGGTCAAAGTTTTAGATGGACAAAACAAATGTGTTGAGATCTCTATCACATGGTGGGATGAGTATAGTCAGTCATAATGTATATTTTAACAATACTAAGATAGTATATTTCAAATATCATACAAATAATAGATAAGAGAGGTAATGGAAAATTATTTTGATTCATTTTATATCATAGACAAATATCACAATTCACATTGTATACATCACAAAATGTATAAAATTATGCCAGTTAAAAATAGTAATAAAGGGCTGGCAAGATAGCTCAGTAGATTAAGTACCTGCTTAGGCAAGCATGGGGACTGGGATTCAATCTCCAGCACACCAGGCTGTGCCAGTCCCACCCCCAAGTGCACTGAGCAGGCCACCAAGACCAGGTGTAATGGCACACATCTGTAATCCCAGTGCTGGTGAGGCTGAAAACAGGAGATTCACTATGAGTCCAAGCTGCATAGTGAGACCCTGTACCAAATACATTTAAGAAATAATAATAATAAAAAGGCCAGGGGCACCAGGGAGATAGCTCAGAGGCATGAGCGCCTGCCTGGTAAGCATAAGGTCCTAACTTCTGTCCCCAGTACCAAAAAAAAAAAAAAAAAAAAAAAAAAAAAAAAAAAAAAAAAAAAAAAAAAAAAAAAAAAGGTAGAGTGTGATAGTGCATGACTATAATCTCAGCACTGGAGAGGCTGAGGCAGGAGCATCATTGTGAGTTCAAGGCCAGCTTCAACATCACAGCAAAACCCTGTCTCAAAAGGACAAAAGATAAATAAATAAATAAAAATTGATGAAAAGAACATTATCGAGAAAGTGAAATGGCCACTTCCTGAATGGCAGAAACCTTGTTTAAGGCATAGATCTGACAAGGTGTTAATGTCCAGAACATATAGAAAAAACTACTACCATCCAGCTTGGTAGCACATGCTTGTAATCCTAACACTTGGAAGCCTGAGGTGGGAGAACCATTGTGAGTTCAAGGCCAGCCTGGAATGCATAGTGAACTGAGGGCTGGCCTGGACTATGTAGTGAGACCCTGTCTTAAAAAACAAAATAATAAAACAAAAGTCCCAGTCCATCCCATTCAGAAAATGACAATTAACTTGAATAGCCAATTTTTTCAAAGAACATATGAAAAGGCCAGTAAGCACATGACAAAGATGTGCCACAGCACCACTTATTAGGGGAATGCAAATCAAAGTCACCTCACATCCATTAGGATACTGAACCTAAAAACACAAGTCATTTGGATGATGTAGAGAAATCAGAACTTGTGTCCATATGCTTACGGGGGAATGTAAAATAGGGAGCCACTGTTAAACACAGTAGAGTGGTTGCTCAAAAAAATAGTTTCTCATTTGGGAAGTCTACAGCTGAGTAGATACATAAAAGCCCTGAAATGAAGGATTTGAGCAGATATCTGCGTATTTGCCTCATAGCAACATTATTCACAGACTGAGCATGGGAACAACCCAAGAGTCCATTGATGGGTGAATAGATAAGCACAACAGGTGTGCCCCAGGAAGCAGGCTATCCATACAATAGAATATTGTCTTAAAAAGGTAAAAATAAAGAAATAAAATTCTGGTGTATATTACAAAATATATAGATAAGCCTTGAAGTCATTATATTAAACCAGACTCCAAAGAACAAATATTGTAGAATAACCCTTGTGTGACAGGCTCAGAAGACAAGTACACACAGACAAAAAGAATGGTGGTTACCAGAGGCTGGGACAGTGGTGGAATGGGGAGTTATTATTTAATGAGTAGGAAGCTTGAGTGTGGTAAGATGGAAAGTTCTGGAAATGGGTAGTGGTGATGTTACATAACTGTATGAACATACTCAGTGTCATAGAGCTGTGCATGTCAAAATGGCTAAAGCAATAACTCGGATGTACATTTTACCACACAGCCAAGAAACATTAACAGAAAAATAGACAACAAAAGAAACTTGTGCGCGGTCACAGTAAATGGGGTAAACAACTCAATATGGTTGGCTTCCTGCCATTTATGGATCTAACCAATGGAAGTTTGAAACTTTTAAGCACAAATAAAATGGGTCCCATGTGGAAAATGTAGAGACATTTTTCTTGTCATTATTCCTTAAATAGTGCAGCATAAGAATTACTTATATTGGATATTAGAATAATCTAGAGATGATTTAAAGTACGTGGGACAACTGAGTGTAGGGACTCATGCCTGTAGCCTCTGCTTTCTGGGAGGCTGAGGCAGGAGAATCACAAGTTTGAGCTCAGCCTTGGAAACTTTGCAATCTAATAAGACCCTAAATTTAAATAAAAAAAAAAAAATTTAGAAAAGGATAGGAATGTAGCTCACTGTGAAGGATCTAAGCTTAATTCCTAGTACGTGAAACAAACCAATAAGCAAAAGTATATGGCAGAATTTGCACAGTCCTATGTAAATGCTACACCATTGTAATACAAGCCCTTAGAGCAGCCACGGATACTGGTATCTGTGGGGCTCCTCAAACCAAATCCCTGTGGACACTGAATGCTAAGTGTCTATTTGATTCAGACTCAGAGCTCTTAACCACTTTGCAAGTATGTTTGCTGCATTTGTATCTTAATCAATATGTTCCCTGTGGCTTTTAGCCATTTCGCACATTATTGGTAGAGAAATCCTCCCCAGAAGATGTAAGAGAGGTGGAGAAGGCACTCACAGTTCACTACTAGCCTGAGGGGGTCGCTCCTCCTGGAACTGACCGCGTTGGAGACCTCACACCGATACTCTCCAGCATCTTGTCGCTTGACAGGGTCGACTGTGAGGATGCTGCTGTTCTCAGACAGCTTCATTGTGTCTGTGAGCTTCAGATACTGGTCATTGAAGATCCACTGGATGGAGATTCCAGCGTCACCTGAGAGGCAGGTCAGGGCCACAAAGCCCCCTTCCTCGACCGTGGTGTTGCTAGCTTCGATGAAGGGTTGTGACACCAGCTCTGTGGATAGAGGAGGGATCTGGCTGACTGTGGGGTCCTGGGGCCCAGCTGTGCCCTTTCCTCAGATATTTAGCCAATTCTAGGCCACAGTGGGCTCTGTGGGGCAGCTCAGAGGACAGCCCTGACCCTCAACAGAGATTGCATGGCTTGTTTGGGGTGATAGAAAAGAGGCCACACCACCCTTGGCACCCCATGTATCCAGGGGCCCTTAACATTTCCTGGACCACTCTGAAGGATCCACATGCCCAGAAGGATCCATAGCCAGATGCCCAGAAATCTCATTGTAAGTTTAAATATTTTTTCCCACTGACATTAAAAAAAAAATTCAAGAAAGCAGGAGGCTGTGAGGCAGGAGAATCATTGTAAGTTAGAGACCAGCCTGGGCTACAAAGTGAGCTCAAGCCAGCCTGCACTACATAATGAGACCCTGTCCCAAAAAGAAAAAAAAATTAAGAAAGTAAAAGCAAACAGGTGTGGGAGTTGGGCAACTGGCTCTGCAGAGCAAGCTTGGGTTGAGTAAAAGACATAACGCTGTACATGGTTTCATTTAAATCCTGAGGGGATATGACTGACCTTGTCAGATATGAAAGTTACATGTTTTGTTATACAGCTCTTGCTTTAACTTGAACTTAGCCACCCAGCAGAAAAGTTTAACCGTAAGGCATAAAAAATAAAGCCAGATTAGTATGCTGAGCTGTAAAAGGCTCAAGTTAACAGCTTCCGACATTGCCAGTTCCGCTGATAACCCGCTACTATTATGGACTATTGCTCTATGGACTATTATGGACTATTGCTCTATGTATACAACTACTTTCTCTTAGTCCAATGAGAAGCAATATTTGTACCCAGTGTTTATAAAAGTTATCATGTCTGCATCTTGTACTCTAAACAACTACTGTGAAGACAACAATATGCATTGTATCAATTATTGTGGCTGTCCTACTAACGTGTTTTGAAACTGTCTCAATGTTACTTCTTATTAAAAGTAATAAAAATAAAAATAAAAGTAAATAAAAGGCTACTTTGGAAAGGAAAGGATGGGCTACTGTAAGAAAAAGCCAGGAGAGCATCCTATTGATTTTTTTTTCGTTTTTTTTGCTGGGCCCGGGTTCAAACTCACAACCTTGCTCTTACCAGGCAGGCACTTGTGCCATGCAGCTATCTCCCTGCCCCTCCTCATTGGCTTTTGCATGATGTTTTGCCAGTGCTTTTGTGACAGTAAAAGTTGAGGTCCCTCTAGCCTAAAAAACATGTGACTTTGAAAAGAACTTTTAATTCCTGGCCTGTGTATCAAATGCCACAGTGGAGGAAGTCAGCAGAGATAAATGATGACAGTGTTATGGAAAGGCTGACCTCATTCCCTCCACAAATATGACCCTTATGGCCCTGCCCTTCCCTCCTGCAGGGACTCCAGAGTGAAGTCCCTGTGTCCCCAAGTGTGGGACACTCCCTTTTGTTCACAGTGCATCACCTGCGGTTGTGTCCTCAGCCTCCCACTGCTGAGACTTCAGAGCAGGACACAGCTTGAGGGCATCTGCCCTGAGCTCTACTCTTTCATTTCCTTGCACTGTGGGCAGGAAGGCTCAGATGCCCACTGGGGATCCGATTTAGCAGACTCAGGACAGGCTTCCCAGACATGTTTCCACCCGTCCTGTCCCAGCCCAGCAGAGCCAGAGCAGAGCCAGGCACCGGGCAAGCCTGGAGCAAAACTCTGAGCTGCTGGAGCCCAATCATGAGGGATTTCCTTCTCTCATTTGGAGAAAAGGAGCACAAAGAGGGTTCAAAGCCCTGGGGGCTTCTTGTGGCTCACAAAGGTAAAGAAAATGGAAGGAATGAATGACAGAAGCTATTTCACCTCCAGAACCCCTCCCCCATCTATGAATCTCCACCTACTCCACTGGGCTTTCTGGGATGAGAACCTGCTCTCTACATTCCAGGATTGACCCCAGCTCAGCCAAGAGAAACCAGGGAAGCAAGGAGCAGTCATAGGTAGCAGGCAGAATGGCGGAGAGGCTGGGGACTGGCTTATTGCAGACACAGGCTAGGAATCAGCTTCTTTCCCACTATTTCCAGACCACCAAAGGACGACCAAGAGCTTGGTGCTGCTGGTGCAGGGTCCACTTACCAGTGACTACAACAGTCTTGACTGTGCTCCTGCTGAGGCCAGTGGCAGAGTTATTGGCGAGGCAGGTATAAAAGCCACTATTACTCGCAGAGATGTTGGGGATGTGAAGCTCCTGCGTGGATTGCAGGAGGGTCCCATTGAGAAGCCAATAATACTGTGCAGCTGGGTTAGAGGCTGCATGGCAGGAGAGGTTGAGTGATGTCCCTGGATGGAAATACGTCTCTGGGGGCAATATGACAGGCTCATCTGGGCCATCTGGAGTAAACAGAAGAAAGCCATATGCGATGTCATCACAGGGAAAGGGAAGCTCCTGGCTGGGAGAAGGCTGAGTAGCCCTCTGCACCAAGTCACAACCTTGTTCTTAACAAGTCTCAACCAGGTTAGAGGGTGTAGTTCAGTGGTAGAGCACCTGCCTAGGATGCAGAAGGTCTTGGGTTCCATCCCCTGTACTACAGACACAGAAAACAGTCCCAGTCATATCCCTCAGTGTTCACTGAGCTTCAGACATCCCCATGTTATCTGATCATGGGTGGTTATTGAATCTCCACAGGTTAGAGAAGCCCCTCCCCTCCTGGTCTTGGCTGAAGGTCAGGCCTGTGTGGGTGGCAGGGCCAGGATGGTATGGCCAACCTAAGTGTCCAAGCATCCAGGCCTGCTTTCTGGACTTGAGATACTGAGTGGGCTGGTCTCTGCCTCTGACCCTGCTAATTGGAGGGTTAGCTGGGACAATGGGTGAATGGAGGTTACTCACAGTAAATATCCAGGGTGAATGGATCACTTCGGTTTCCACTCACTGGGTTCTTGGTTTCACACTCATAGGGTCCCGTGTCATTCCTCGTGACATTGAATAAAGTGAGAATCCTGCTGTTATTAGACAGTTTCAGTCTATTACCGTCTTGAAGGCTCTGACCATTTATCCACCACAGGTAGGTCGTGTTCTGAGTCTCAGGTTCACATGTTAATACTACAGCTTCCTCACCCTCCACAGGACTGGAGTTGTTGCTTGTGATGTGGGGTTTGGGTAATACCGCTGAGAAGAAAACAGAAAAGATTGCCCTGTTTGGCGCCTTTAATCTTGGCAAAGGCGTCTTCACCAGAGTTGAGCTCTTTCATTTCTCAGCCAACTTGAGTCTTTAAAGGACAAGACGGGAGTGTGTCTCACAGGAGGACTAGAGCACCCAGGTTAAGGACAGCCTGGAATTTGTCTGGGAAGAACACTGCATGTGTCATGCGAGACATATGTCACACTCACTGGCTATGGAGAGACCCCAGGTGCCTGTAATGGCCTCACTGCCAGCCCCTTGTTTGCCTTGGGTCCTGTGGGTGCTGAGCCCCTACACCTGCAGAGGCCGCCACTGCTCAGCCCAGGGCTTTTCCTCTGGGGTTTACTGTGCAAGCCTGGGCTAGAGATGAGTCCTGATGGGCCCTCCGTTGTGCTGAAGCCTAGAAAAGACCCCAAGCCTGGAGAGAATATGGTGGTGTGTACAGAAATCGCACATGACAGGGACAGCACCAAGCCTGGCATTCAGCTCAGTGGCCAGCCTGAGGCCACCATGTGGGGAGAGGCTGCTGGGGTGCTTGCTGGTGACTGCCACGAGCACAGGTGCAAGGGATGGTCTAGGATGGTGGGAGGGGACAGACAGACTTTAGAGAGCTGGGTCACTCTCTTGTCCTTGGTCTCTAATGTACCCCACTATAGAGGGACGATGAGGACGATGTGGACCTTTTGAGAATCTGGCCCTCATGGACCATGTAGGTTTGATAGGTTTAGGGTTATAATTTTAGATGTTAAATTTCTGCTGTAAGGGAAAATTCTCACTGCTCCCCAGGATCTAAGTCTAATTCCTGAAAGGAATATTTCTCTAGGAGAAATAGAAGGTCTTAGGCCAAACTCTACTTCTGAATCAGAGTTCCTGAGGTCAGTTTGAAATCAGCCACTCCCTGAGTAGGAGACCTGTGAGCCCTGCTGGGTGGGCAGACCTTATCAGAGAGGGGGTCAGAGGCATCTCTCTTATAAAAGAAGGCCTGGGGGACAACCCACTTGGGACCCCCCCCCTCCTGTCCCTCTCTTGGACAGGAGCTTTCTTTCCCTCAATAAATATGTTCTGCTCATTAAAAAAAAAAAAGAAGGCCTGATAGCCAATTCCAAGAAGTGTGCATTGTATTAGGAAATGTAGTAGTCTGTATTTCCTGTTGCTTCTGGGAATGGGGCTCTATAGGCAGGCACCCAAGCAGACATGTAAAATTGCTACTGTCTTTATTTTGTCCCCAGGAATCACAACTGGGGTTTAACTCAATTCTTCCAGATCAGACAGTCTCCTAATGTGATGATGGCTGATGCATCTCACCATGTTAGGGGACACACATGTAATCCTGGTGTCACCACAGGGACACAAGTTGCAAGACACAGATAGGAAGCCCTTCAGACAGTGATTGTGAGGGGAGCTTCTCCTCCGGGAGGCTTGGGTAGCTCTGAAGGGATATGAACCCCCATGAGGAGCAGGATGGAGTCGGGAGTCAAACCGGTGGCCAAGTCTGGGACTCTGTGGGCCCAGCACAGAGGATAAGGTCGGGCCTCGCTTGGGGCCTGTGCTACCCACTGGTGCTGTGGAAGGGAAGAGCCCTGGAGCAGAACCCAGGGGGTGGTTCAACTACTGAGGGGAACACTGCCTAATGACAGGGCCCTAGAGAGTGGGCTGCTTTGACTGATTTCTGTGGCCATTTCAACTGCCCAGGAGGGTGGGCCTTGCCCCAGGGGTTAGTGAGAGGAAGCAGATACACTGACCATCAGTGAGGGAGGAAAGCATGCAAAGCCCATGGCCGTCCTGCCTGAAATGAAGGAGAGGAGGTTGAGGGCAGGGAACAGGGAAAGAACTGGATATGGCTATGGCACAGAGCCAGTTTCTGTGACTTCAAAGACACAAGAGGCCAAGAGCCCCATGGCTGTCTGAAAACCAGAACATTCTGAGATTGCTTCCCATAGCTGAGGTGACTCCTGGGGTGGCCTTAGGAGCAGGTGACCAGAGGAAGACAGGAAGGGTGTCAGTCTCTAAGAAGGTCCCGCTGCTTCTGTGGCTGGAACCTTCCAGGATGCTGCATGCAAGTTCCATTCTCTGGAGGGGTCTGGGCCACTCCTTCCTTCATTCACTCATTCATTCCCTGCTCATTCTTCCCCTCAGTCATCACAAAGCTATTGAATTGGCCTTAATTGGGCAGGTTGGTTTCATGGTCCAGTGGGGAGTGAGAGAGCAAAGCCCTCTCTCTTATACTCCAGCAAACTGATCCTCAGCACAGCAGGAAGGACAGGACATGAAGTCTGGGAAGGGAGGCTGTGGATCTGTTGCCTCAGGAGGGAGCCCCGGTCATTGTGCTGAGGGAGCTGATTTCATTCTAGAGTGAGAATGGAGTACTTGTACGTTTGGTCTTTCTGATCCAACCACACTCTCGTCAGCTAGTAAGGACCAAGATTAAAGAACATGAATCAATAACTGTCCTCTGGCTCACAGACATCCAACAAATCTTCCCCAGTGGAGAGGACAGTTTACAAAGATATGTGATGCCTAGGAGGGGCACTGTGGACTGTGTGACCCTGGTCCAGCAATTGTATTTCTTCATGCTGTAGTCTTCTTGTCATAGGATCCATGGGAAATGGAATCTCATTTGCTAAGTTACTGGTAAATCATCCAGAGCTACTTGCAGTTACCGCCATTGCCTACTCCATGCCTACTCCGCCATCTGTTATTTGCCCCCAAAACAGAATGACCTGGAGCAATTCCTGATTGACAGGGCGCTTCCAGGAGTCTCATTCTCCTCGGTGCTTCCCCCGGGCACACTAAGCTTCCTGCAGGGTCTCCTAAGTCCATCAAGGGAGCTAATGGCCTGAGGTGCCCGTCACCTGTCTGCATATGCCAACTCCCAGCAGCCCTAAACTCAATGTGACCCTTTGGCTGTGCACTGGCTGTTAACTAGCGTTACGGACACTGAGGCTCAGCCAGCCACTGAATTATTGCTCCCCATCATCCTTAAACAGTGAGTCAAACTCTAATCCTGTGAACAAGTTTCCCATGACCACTTGGAGTAAAGAGCTGGAATGAGATCTGAGACAGGGGTCTTGGGGCTGAGCTTCTTGTGGGGACGGAAGAGTCCCTCATGCCAGACCCTGACCGGGTTCTTCAGTGTCACCCTTGGGGCTGTGTTAACAGCAAGGTACTTGGGGGCTACATCGAGAGGATCTCCCTGGGTCACATTACTCCACCCCACTCTCCTTCCCTGTGCTGGGTGAGTTCAGGTAGAGGACTCCAGTCTGCTGAAGTTTACTCCACTGTATGTGTCCTGCACTCCATGCCTAATGCTCAGCCGGGGACATGATGTGACAGGGTGGGGGGCGCCATCTAGGATGGACAGTTTTGTGTTACATGAAGTGGAATTCACCGCAACCCACACCCAGAGGTCATGGAGAATAACTCACGGTGTACCAGGAACTGTGTAGAAGCTACTTCACTAGCAAAAGAAGCATCTACAATGTCTAGAGTGTAGAATCCCGAGTCCTGCTGGCTGACGTTCTGGAGCAGCAGGGATCCGTTGTGGTATATTGTCACTCGGTCGCTGTAGGCAGGCCCCGGGTTAGTAGTATTAGTGCTGACAGTATATATTGCAATCAGATTGTTGGGCTCAGATCTTTGGCCTTTAAACCACCTATAGGCTGCAGTGTCCTTTGGCAAATTGTGGA
>PVKN010044331.1:0-10082 GCA_004027915.1 Capromys pilorides
AGGTGCGGGCGAACCTAACGCGGTGCATACAGTAAAAACGCATCACGATGAAGCCGCCGCTGCCGCGAGCGCTGCTCCACGCCACTCCCCGCGCGCGTGGCGCTGGCCACCTTCCGTGGCAGCCCTGCGCGCCCGTCTTCCCTGAATGTCTTTAGTTGTGCCGTTTCCGCTGCCTTGAGGTCCTGAAGCCGATCGGGACACTGACCTGTGGCGAGCACTTTGGCTTTGGGGCAGAGCCGGAAGTTAACGGTGCCGGATCCCGGGACAGGCGCACAGCGCAGCTGCCAGGCGCTCCCGCCCTAGGGACATCCCAACGCCGATCCTACAGACCTCGCGGAACAGGGTTTCCGGAGCTGCGGCCGTGAAGCGGCAAGAGTGAGGCGGCGGGGTCCTGGCCGGAGCGAAGGGCCTGCAGGGGAGCTACGGCAGGGCGTCTGTTACCAAAAGTGTTTTCTAACTTAGGCATTCACCGTATTTTCTGATCACGCCTCATAAATCAAGAGTGCGGCGAGGGGACAGCAGCAGCGGCCTCTGCGAGGACTGGGACTGACCGGACCCTCCCCGGTAGCCGGCCTCCTGCTGCTCCGCCCCCGCCTTCTCGTAGTTTCTCCTCAGTAAAAGCTAAGCGGAAGCCCCCTCGTGGCCTCTCACAGAAAGGCCAGAGAACGCCTCCCAATGATAAAAATGCTACCTAGAACATTAATATGTTTTATATTTTGGATTATAACAATCTGGGGAATTTGAATTATTTGTATTAGTCCAACGTGATGGAGGGTTTTTGTTTTCTTTTGTTTTTGGCCTTTTGAGACAGCGTCTGATACACAGTTCGCGCTGGCCTGGAGCGCTCTGCTTAGCGGTCCTCCTGCCTCAGCCTCCTGAGCCCTGGAATGATAGACACACACCTATGGTGCACAGTCGTCAGGGTAGCGGAAACGAGGGAGCAAAGTTTTAAGGTTTTTAAAGTTCCTACCACGGGCTGGGGAGATAGCCCGGCGGCATGAGCCCTGCCTGGCAAGTGCATGGACCCCAGTTTGATCCCTGGCACCTCATACTGTACAGGCCCCAGATGACAGGAGGATCACTGCGAGTGCAAGACCAGCCTGGGGGCTACAAAAGTGAGCACAGGGCCAGCTGGAACTGCGTAGCAAGAATTTGTCTCAAAAAAAAAAAAAAAAAAGGTAAATAAAGTTGCATATTAGTTGTAATGAGTGCTTACCAGCTACACAAAAACGGGTTTCACGGTGGCACATTTGCATATGCATACATCTTAATTATTCTACCATCTTACCCTCTCCCCCCTTCTCCTCCTCTTGTCCCTCTTCTTTCTCTCTAATAATCTTCCTCCTACTTTCCTTCATCTCTCTTCTTTTTTCCTCCTTTTTAAATTCCACATATGAGAGAAAACATGCGATATTGGGCTGAATCTGGCTTATCCTGAACATTTTTAAGGTTTAAAGGTGAGCATCCCCTTCAGGCTGGCCAGGGCCTGAGCCTGGGTGCCACAGGAGTGGAGGAGTCTGTCTGCGAAGGCGTCCAGATGTTTGGGCTAACTCACGGACTCTGAGCCTGTCCCACAAGTGATCCTCAATATCCTGTAGCTGTCTCTTTCCACTCTGGTTATGTGACTGTGGCAGCAATGAGTGTGGCAGCAGTGAGTAAATGTGGCAGCGCTGAGCGTGGCAGCACTGAGTGTGATAATAATGAGTGAGTGCGTAAGCACTGAGTGTGGTAGTAGTGAGTGTGGCAGTGCTGAGCGTGGCAGTCCTGAATGTGGCAATCATGTGTGTGGTAGTCCTGAGTGTGGTAGTCTCAAGTGTGGCACTCTGGAGTGTGGCAGCACTGGGTGTGGAAGCACTCGAACCACGCGAATCCCTGGCAGAACTGCTGCCCATGAAACTGCTCGCCTCCCTATTGCATCTGTCCCCACCCTCCTGGGCTCCCCCTTAGTGGGGCCCTTCACATCTTTCTATGTAGAAATGAAGAGAAAATCCAGATCCAAGTGACGTGAAGGACCCCAGTGTCCAGGGGCCGACAGCAGCCTGACAGCCATTTCTTAATCTTGTTTAGTGAATCCCTATAACATGTTATTTTCTTCTTTTCAAGACCTTTGTTTATTTTAATTTCTAACTTTTTATGAGTAACTTTTTGTTTTTCTTCCTGGTTAAGAAGTTTGCGATTTCCACGGCATCTGTGTATAATTGTTGAGTCACGTACTGATCCTCTAAGTCCTGCTGAACCTGAGTTGTCCTGCAGTCGCAGCGCACTCTTCCACCTCATTTGCGTTGGCTTAATCGCTTGACATTTAATGGGCTGTCATAAGAACTCAAGGCGACTGCTGTAGAACACTAATCAACTGAAATCAAATTCCACAAGTATCAAAAATACCTGCGTTGTTATTATGCTAAAATCGATTTTCTTTTGTAATGTGGTCTGCTCTCGTGTAAAGTGAGACTTCCTTTAGTTGCAGGGGTGGCTGATTAGTTCCTCATAATAAGCATTTCAGATGGAACAGGAGCAGACAACAAACACTCCTTAAGTAAATCAGAGGCTGGGAAAAGGAGATGCTACTTAGGGATACCAGAAAAGAAACCAGCCTGCCTTTTGAGCTGCACAAAACTGACCGAGAATGGCTCTCCTGGGTCAGTTGGAAGCTGACCTCCAGCTGCCCTGAGGGAGAAACTTTACCTGGACAGACTGTGCTCCGGCTCAGGAGTGGCTCCTCCAGCCCTGCCACTCCTACCGGGTGGAGGGCTGCGACCCGGGACAAAGCTCCTTCTTTGCTGCTCTTGCCTAACCCAGGCCTGGCTTCCTGTTCCCGCTCTGCCCAACTAGGATGAAACCTTCTGGGGACACCAGAAAAACCCTACTGTGATCAGGCCACAGGCCCTGGGCGGCAGGAGACTGGCTCCCCTGCAGCGAGGCCCAGGAACCCCAGGCGCCCCTCCAGAGGGAGCTGTCCCCAGAGTTCAAATGACCTTGAATCACAGGAGAGAGCCCTAGGGACAGAGGGGGAAGCCATGCTGTCCCATCCTTGGACCAAAAATGTGAACTGATTATGCAATCAGATAATAATTGACAAGAACTCCAGAATCTAATTTACCTTTAGCTCCCTAGCGCCCCAACACATCTGGTGACAGCCGACGCCTTCTGATTACACGCAGCCACCAAATTCACAGGAACAGCTCACGCCGGCCCATACCGGCTCATCCCACGCAAAGCAGAGGGCGTTGTTTGCCGGCTACAGTCATGCTCCAGGAACAAACTAACCCGAGCAGTGGCCCTCTTGTGCCCACGTCTCCCGTTTGGCCCCAGAGAGGATTTTCTTTACAAAAAATTGTCCTTAAACCTTGTGTCAGTGAGTGGCTCAGTTAGTGGCTCAGCGGGGCTTTGATCCTAGGCTTCCCTGAAAAGTGCTCAGAGTTTAAGAACAAAATAATCCCGGGCGTTTGTCAGCCACGGGCGGCACTGACGCAGCCCTCCTTCTGCGGGAAGAGCGGGTGTGAGCTAGAGATGGCGAGGTTGTTCCCACCTCTCTGGGAAATGGGTGCTGCTCAGAGCCGTGTACCCCGAGTTATTCCTCAGTTCTTAAGGGAGGGAAAGACGGAGAGAGGGAGGAATCACTTACGAGTCTGTCTCTTAAGTATTAGCATCAGTACTGATGAGGCTGTGGCACTCCTCGGGACCACGTCATCCGCATTGTTAATGAAGGTGAGAGTCAACCCACACAGATTTTTGCTCCGTGGACCAAGCAAGCTCTCACGCTTTTATACCTGAACCTTCCAGACACAGTTACAGCTTCTGGGGATTCAGAGAGGCAAGCGCAGCGGGCCTACCACATTCAAGGAGCAGCCGGGCGGGAAGAGATCTGCGGGAGGCGCGGGCCGGGGCCGTGGGAGCTGAGCGTGATGTGTTCCTGTTTCCTGTTCCTGTCCTACAGCCCAAGGCCCCCCTAACCAAGTCCTCTCGCCCCAGAGGCTTCTGCAGCCACCCCCTGAGCTCCTGTCTTCCCATCGTACTCCTGTGTGGAGAGCCCTCAGGGGCAGACACCCCGAGCCTTCAGGCCTTGGGGTCCTGCCCTGTCCCTGGCTGCCAAGGCCGGGCACAGAGGCATGCGCCTGCCATCCCGGCACTTGAGGCCAAGGCAGGAGGACCCCTGTAAATCTGCAGCCCTCCTGAGCTGCAGAGTGAGAACCTGTCTCAAGAAACAAAACAATTTTTTAAAAATTAAAAACAAAGCCATCTGCCAGGTGCCGGCCTTGCCAGGGGCGCCAGCACCCTACGGGGTTGCGTCTCCCTCTCCTGAGCTCCGCTGCCATTCTGCTACAAGGCCGCGGGTGCGGCTCTCATCCCAGCCCATGGGATCAGGACAGTCTCCTTGGAAGTTTGCAGAGCACAATGGTCCCAGGGTCCCTCAGCCTGTGACACTGTCAGGTTCCCTCCAGCCACTCAGAAACGCACTGTGCTGCTGAGGACATTTCGGTTCACTGCTGTTGACAGCTAATCCAGCCACGCAGCATGTATATCTGAGCTGTGCATTCCCAGGACCAGAGCCCCACTGTTTGGGTAACCATTTCCCCCAAACTGTCACTGACTGATTCACATTTGGGGCCCAGGGCTGGCCTCTAGAGTTCTGGTCTACCAGCTTTAGAGGGTCTAGGAGGCTGTGCGCAGCCCTCATTCTCAGAAGAGCTGAGGGGCTCTTTTAGGCCCCAGGGTCCTGAGCTCCATGCCACATCCATCACCTCACCTGTCTTCCAGAACAAAACCTATGGTCCAAAGGCTCCCAAGGCCTTTGCCTTCCTGCTCTCAAGGTTCCTGACAGGATGGCAGAGCTGGCTGGAGGATGCCATCCCTAGTATCACTTGTGGCGGTACACACCCCTAATCCCAGCACTCTGGCCCGTCTCCGAGTGTGACGGTTCTGCCATCCCAGCACTTGGGAGGCGAGGTACGTGGATCGCTGCGAGTGTGAGGCCAGCCTGGGCTACCTAGTGAGTCCGCTGCCAGCTTGGACTCCATGGCGAGGCCCCATCTCAGAAGCAAAACAATCCTGGCTCACGACAACAGGTAGAAAAGGGCTAGTGAGGTAGCTCAGTATCAAGGCCCTGAGTTCAACCCCCAGTGCCACTAACTAAGAAAAATGAAAAATAAATAGAGGATATTTATTTTTTTAGTCATTTCTCGGCTGCAGGCAACAAGTTGAAGGGCACTGGGCCATTTCTCTGGTTACTCTTGCTATTCTTTTTTTTTTTATAAACCCTAAGTGATACATTGCCAAGGTATATATGAGAACCTGCATTTTTGCCATGAATTTCCCAGTTTACCAACTTGGGCGGCTGAGCATGCCTTTGGTTTTGAAAGTGCAAGTCGGAACCCGAGCGTGGAGGAGCCCTGACTTTCCCTCAGGGAAGCCGTTCTGCCCTTTTTTGTTTTGGATCTGATGACTGATATGGATCCTCCGTCCCAGAAAAAAAAAGAGCGCACGCCAGCGTTCCGCGCTGCCCATCGTTTCCAAGGGCTCTCGGGCTCCACCGAAATTCAGCTCTATGACCACGTGACATTGCGACATCAGCCGTGTATCTGTAACCTCACAGTGTGACTGCGCAGCCAGCTCTTACCTGGGGTGAGCGTTTGCCATCTTGAAATCAGGCGTGGGCAGAGCCTTGGTCCCTGAGTCTCGGGCAATTAAAACGCACTGTAAAGCTCCCCAAAGCGGCTGCAACGATTTTACCACCGATACACAGCAGCTCCAAACAAAAACCCCAGAACTGCCTTTCCATCGCTTCCCTATGATTTAACCACCAGGAAAGTGCCAGGAAAGAGGGAGAGTTGGGGTACACTCTCAGGCCGCCGTGTCCCCAAAACCTAGGAGGGGAGGAGGTGACTGGGGAAACTTCAGAAAGGGAACCGGAAGGTCTCCGGCAGCGTGGAAGCCTGGGCTTGTTAGAAATCAAGACTGTACTCTCCGTCCTTTCTCCCCCACCTGGAATGCTCCAAACTCCCGGTCCCCGAAGTAGGCTGGGAAGAGGGGCGGCCACGTCACGTGGTGCTGGTGATGGCGAACCCTAGTCTGTGCCACCACATTTCCAAACAACTTCCACGGAAAACATCTCCAAGTGCCAGGAGAGAGGACCAGGAGCAGGAAAACTACACGTGGAAAGCCAGCATTAGGCAACCAGCGCCTTCAATTAAGAGTTAAGAGTCACCGGGCACAGCATTGCATGACTGTAATCCTAGCTATTCAGCAGGCTGAGGCAGGAAGATCACAAGTTCGAGGCGGCTAGCCTGGGCAGTTTAGCAAGAACCTGTCTCAAAACCAATAATAAAAAGGGCTGGGAACATAGCTCACTGGTACAGGACTTGTCTAATAAGCCTGAGGCTCTGGCTTTAACCCCTAGTACCAGAAAAAAAAAAAAGGGGGGGTGGATAAAAGAAAGAAAAATAGCTAAAAAGTCAATTGTCAAAGAGGAGAGGCAGGAAAATATGGAATGAATGACTCTCTCCACCTGGAAGCGAGACCAGTATGTGTGCACGGTATTGAAGACGCTGTGTAAGTCCCGGGCATATCAGATAGAGGTTAGTTTAGAACATTTGCTATAGAAAAGAATGTGCTAGAGGGGCTTGTGGGTAATTTATTTTTTGAGACAGGGTCTCGCAAAGTAGTTCAGCTGCCCTTGAGCTCACTATGTGGCTTAGGCTGGCCTCAAATTCAGGCAATCTTCCTGCCTCAGCCTTCCAAGTGCTGGGATGACAGGTGTTTGTCACCATGTCTGGCCAGTTTGCACATAATGAAAAGTCAACCACAGGCAAATAAGTGGTCACGAGTTTTCTCAGGCAGCAAGGCTGGGCCCTGCCAGCCGGGAGAGGGGAGAGGGCAGCGTTGCCTTGGCCTCGGCCTAGACCAGTGGGGTAAGGCGCAGGATTCACACTCCCCTTCAAATTCCACTGAGACCCGGGGCTAAGCTTGGGAGCCGGTCCAGCTACAGCCCTCCCTGGTCTCCAAGTGCCAGCAGGAAGGGCTGGGGCCACGCAGCCCCCGGCAGCACATACCTGGGGCAGCTTCATGTCGTTAATGTCCCAGCTCAGCAGCTCCTTGTTGTCAGAGTTGAAGTCTCTGGGCTCCATGATGCGGCCCGGTGATCGCAGGCTGGCTGGACCCGGGAGATCCGCCCTCGGAGGCTCGGGGTGTCCAGGAATCGGTCTGCTCGTCGGTTCAGATCTGGAGACCGGCTAAAGAGAACCCAGTGGCGGTCAGACTGGCCACTCTGGAGGTTAAAAGCGTGCCTTCCCGCCAGCGGCTGGCCTCACTGACATTTCTGCAAGCACCAGCTCACGAACAAAGAAGGGACGAAGAAGGGACGAAGGGACGGGGCGGCAGGCAGGCAGGCAGCCCCAGGGCGTCGGAGCAGGAGATCTGCGCCACTGCCCCGAGCTCTGCGCCTGTCACTGCTGTCCCCAGGTTAGGAACGCCTTTGTCGAAACTGCTGTTATCTGTGACCAATGGGTGGGACCTTCTTCAGGAGAAGAAAGATTGGCTTGGACTTGTCCTTCCAAACGGGTCTTCGCGAATGAGCTCATGGGGTCGGAGTTTCAAGAGGGGAGCGCCGTGGTGGCCCGGCATCACCCAGGGCCGCGGGGTCTGCGCCTGTGTCTCCGCGGCCCCTCTGCGGCCCCAGGTACCCCCCAAAGTGCCCCTGTGCTGTCCCGTCTCTCCCGAAGACGGCTGCGCCTTCTGGGCACTGCTGGCTCTCCCCACAGGGCAGGTCTCTGTCAGGGGCGCCTCCACGCTGTCAGGGGAGCTGAACTGGGCATCAGGGCTCTTCCCACAGGGGCGGGGTCTCGGGCTGGTCCCCAAGCACCTGCTGCTGGGGCCAACAGCGGGACACCCTGACACGTGTCCGCAGGGCAGGGGCGAGGGCCGCACCTTTGGAAGTGCTTTATCACCTTTCGTTGACCCCAAAGTCTCCTGCACGATTTTTCTGAGCTTGTGTTCAGTAATAATCCCGCCCCACCTCCCCAGAACATTCCATCTCATTTATTTGATTCAATTGCATTATGTAAATGACATTTAAAAATGTTCAAACTGCATTTATTGCAACTTTTAACTCTAACTGAATAAAGAAGATTTAGGAGGGAAGAAGAGAGGGAAAAAGAGAAGAAAGGAAAGACATTTAAAATATTTCTCTGATGGAAAAAATGAATATTTTACAGATAAAATGTGCTTATTGGTAAGACACAAAGAGAACCATGGAGCCAGGCATGGCGGTGGGGGCTTGCAACCCCAGCCCGCAATCCCAGCACACTGGCGCGCAGTTCGAGGCCAGCTTGGGCCCCTCAGCGAGACTCTGCCTCAGAACAAAAACTAAAAAGGGCTAAGGAGGTGACGTGTCCCTGGGTGCAACCTTCAGACAGCACGTGGGGGTGTGTGTCACGTTTTGTCCACGTGTCAGGACTCTTTCGCACAGGGTAGGATGGCACTTGGCGCAGCTGTGTGACAGTGAGCTCAGGCCACCGCTGTGGCAGCAGCAGAACTTCACGAGCCCCGTCAGTGCTACAGCTATTCACCTGCATTTAGTCCTAACATCTCCCCATCACTGACAGGGGGCGTTGGGGCCCTTCAGTGACAAGATTAGCTGGACTGTCCCCTCTGTCCCGCTCTCAGACCTTCCAACCCAAGGCACACGAGATTCCCTGCTCCCTGCTTCAGACATGAACTTTCAAGATTAACCCCTGTGGGGTTTTGTCTCCTCGCTTGCTGCTTTCTGCAGGGTGGAGATGTCACCAAGACCTGGCCCACGCTGGGCAAATGCCCAAGCCCGGAGTGTGACCCCAGCCCCACCTGTGAGTTTTAAGTGAAGTTCTATGTTTGGAAAAATAGACATTGAGTAGGTGGGATATGGCTGGATTTAAGGTGGGTCTTCCTGTTTCTTCCCCCTTTTCTACGATGCTGGGCATCAACATGAGGGGTGTTCTGCCACTGAACTATCCCTTCCCCTTTGTTGTTTGAGACAGGGTCTCTGGGCATGACCCAGGCTAACCTGGAACTGTAATCTTGCAGCAGCCTTCGGAACAGGGGCAATGACAGGCACAGAGCACTGTGGCCCCTCGAGTCCGTGGCCTTCTATAGCTCACGTGGAAGACGTAAATACCAGGCAGCCGTTGTGAGTTCCTGCCTCTTTGAACAGTACCAACAGGAACTCTGACCCCAAATTCTGCCGTCACTAACTAGAATACATTCATTCTGAAGGCTGGGTGGGGGTGCAACTCACTGGAGGTACACCTGGGTAAGGGCCTGAGTTCAGTCCCAGGCAACACACACACACACACACACACACACACACACACTTATTTCTTAAAACTTCAAAAAAATGAGATTTACATTTCAAGCTAAAAGACATTAAATAAAGTTTTTAACTGAGGTCATATAGATATAATTCTCTTTTGAATTAAGGGGAAGAATCTTACTGTAGGAAAATTATATTGCTTTTGTAGATCTTTTTCAGATAAAAACTTTTGGGGCTAGGGAGATAGCTCTGTGGCACAAGTGCCTGTCTGGCAAGTGCAAGGTCATGAGTTTGAACCCTGGATCCGAAAGAAAAGAAAAACAAAAACTTTTGCTAATAGTCTGGGGAGATAGCTCAGCGGCATAAGTGCCTGCCTGGCAAGAGCAACATCCCTAGTTTGATCTCTGGGACACATGCGGAGCCAGCCCTGACCAGCATGGTGGTGCTAGCTGTCATTTCAGAACTGGAGATGCTGAGACAGGAGGATCACTATGAGTCTGAACTGTGTAGTGAGATCCTGTATCAAAATAAAATAAAATAAAATAAATAATTTAGAAAAACTTGTGCTAAATGAACGAGCATTATTTAATATTTTCCCAAAGATCAAGAACATAGAGTCGGGCGTGGTGACACACACCTGGAATCCCAGCACTTGGGAGGCGAAGGCAGGAGGATTGGTGCAAGTTGAAGACCAGGCTGGGCTACAAAAGTGAGCTCAAGGCCAGCCTGAACTGCATAGCGAGACCCTGTCTCAAAAAGACAAAAAAAAAAAAAAAAAAAAAAAAAAAAAAAAAAAAAA
>PVKN010044332.1:0-10110 GCA_004027915.1 Capromys pilorides
GCACTGCCAGTTGACACTCAGCAACTCCCCTGCCCTGGCCCTGGCTCCTCCCAGTGCCTTTGCTTCCACCACCTGCCCCACCGTCTGTCCATAGGGCTAAAGAGGCCTCTGAATGGCCACACCTCTTCCCACTCACTGAGACACTGTCTCAACACATGTGCTAGGCTTGATGATCTTTAAAAAATGGGCACAGTAGCAGTAAGGAGGAAACAAGGGCGCACTTTCTGACCTCGGGGAGTTCAATCTTGACAAAGGCAGCTCTTCATCCTCTCTTGGGATCTGAAAAAGGGTTAGGCAATGCCTGGCTGCTATGTTGGGGAAACTCACCATGAATGATAGCAAACTTACCCTATTCAGCTTTCTCTAAAACCATCTGGTCATATTCTTTTTATCTCTTGTTACCAGAAATACCTGTTTCAAGTGGAAAAGGGACAGATCAACTCCCTCTCCTGATGTCTTTTATTCTGGATCCTCGGTACCTTGCCGTGTGTTGGGTGAGGCTGCCGGGAGCCCGCCACCTTCCTTCTTGCTCACCCGTTCTCCCTCCATGCTCCACCTATCTCTGATCCCCCACACAGAGCCACTGCCTGCGAATTTGGATCACTGTTTCTCACAGTCAGTCTCACTTTTCCACCACAAGCTTAATACCAACCCAGAATTTTGAGATAAACAATTGCCATGGTAGTGAAATGAGGAAAAAGGATATAAAAGCAGAAATCAAAGCTGGCTTCTAACGCAAATGCTTGCTCTTAAGGAGGTGTAGGAAGTAAAGGAAAAGCTGACAGCACATACAGCAAGAGACTGAGAAAAATCAGAAGACACACATACCTAAAACTTGACATCTGATAGATGACTCCAGGTAATGGCCGTTAAGGTAAGGTATGTTGTCCACCACTGAATTTACTAGAAGAAGAAAAGTAAAACCAGGGCTGGTTTCCAGAATATGTGGCCTGGCCCGTGACATAGGCCCCATGGCAGGAGAGCTCTAAACTTACCTTTAATGCTGTACCATTGCCGTCCTGAAATTCTTAATCATTTCTGAACACACAATGAAAATACACTGCACTGGTTTGCCACAAATCCATTAGCCAGTCCTGAGTGAAAGACTAGAAAGCGCCAGATGAGCTCTGCCTCCTCAGGTGGCACGGCAGAGGATGACTCGCAGGCATCCTCTCCCAGTGCTCCCTCCCTGGTCCTCAGAGCTGCCTCTCTCAATTTGATTTAAAGGCTTCAGGAGCTCAGCTCATAGCCATGCATCAAGACAAATCAGTACCACACCGTAAGCAGGGAATCAGTAACCTGGCTGATGGGCTCCAAGCAAGAGGTCTTGGTGAACAAAATTCTAGAAGGATGAAATTCTAAACCCCCTCCACTGATTCCCTCTTAGCTAAACAAAATGAGACAAAAAAGTAAAGAAATAATACAGTACTTAAAGAGTAACCATTGATAGCTCTTGAAAACAAAATTCACTTAGATAAAGCCTAACTTCTTTATGAAGCAAACTCTTTAAGAAGTCCTCTATAGCACAACTTGATTAGGAGGGGAAGGAGGGAGGGACAGAGATAGAGTCAGAGAACAAAATGTCACCCGGATGGTCCCGGTGGACAGATGTGGAAGTAGCTGTCGCCGGTCTTTCATGTCCTGACTCTAAGTCCCGGCTGTTATCAGATATCAAACTTCCTCTCCTTAAATAAAGCACTACAAATGTCACCACCAGCTTTTCCTGGGACCAGACCCTCCGCTGTCAAAATGAAACTCCTCTCCATTACTTTCAATTCACACCAGGTCCTCCCTGTTACGTGCTCTAAATTCCCTGTTTGCCAGTAAAGACGCTCACTCAATTCTGCTTTTCAGGTTTTGAGGAGTTGGTTCTAGCAGTGTCTGGCCTTGACAGCTCTGAAAGAGTTAGGCATCAATTTCTGCTCTTTCTGTAGCTACAGAAATGCCCCAGACACCAGAAGACATTCCAAGACTGGGAGGTGTAATTCTAAGAATGTAGAGCACCTTAAAAAGTCTAGCAGGAGATGGGCAGGTAACTCAGTGGTCTAAGCACTTCCCTGGCAAGCACAAGGACCCAGGTTCAATTCCCAGTACCACATGCTGTGCAAGCCTGCGCCATGCCAGCCTGAACCATGCTGGCCACTGAAACCGGGCATGGTGGCGCATGCCCATAATCCCAGCACTGAGGAGGCTGAGACACGAAGATCACTATGAGTCTGAGCTGAGTAGTGAGACCCTGTACCAAATAAAGAAATAAATCTTTAAAAAAAAAAAACAGTCTAGCGGTTAGAGAAAGTTTTCCTTTGGAAAACTGGCTGAGAGAATCCATTCATTGATTATAAAGTTTATATTATGTTTGTTCATATTTTTAAATTTTTTCTTACCAATCCAGATTAAAAACCAACAAATCAGACAGAAGAGATGCACTGGGTAACCTGAATATGTATGTACTGTATACGTGTATATGATTAAAGCTCATCTTTATGTATAAAATCTGCTTATAAAACCTTTTTATTTTGTCAGTGGGAACTACCAGTTGAATGACCTCCATGGGAGAAGAAGTATTTATTATTTGGATGAAATCTTAATTACAAAGTAGTTCAATGAACATGGACCAAATACTGCCCATGTGTCTATCAACAGAACACAATCTGGTTTTTCAATAACTGAAATCTGTTTGTAAGCAAACAAGACCTATTTACTGACACTATTATTCATAAGTATTACTGCCAATGCTGAAACAAAGAAAATCCAGTAGAAATTAATTTCTTTATAAAACATGCCAAAAGATGTTAAAAGCCCATACACTGGCATGGTGTCGTGTGATCCCTTCTACCTCTTTAGCAAAGAAAAAAATGTGATGTACTCTTAAGACACAACTTTAGCATTAAAACAGAGTCTACTTTGAAAATTCTCATTCAAATATGATCTCTGAGATGATAAATACGATTTTTCTTGTATTTCACATCAGATCCGAACTGCCTGTGGGTCTGGGGAACTGCTCATCAGCACGCATGTGTCCTGCTCCTTCTCTGCACTTCGTTTCCTCAGTGGAGAGGTATGTAGGAAGTCAATAAAGCTCATCCTGACGACCCTGTAAGTGGCTGCCAGCCGCAGGAAGATGGGCAATTGGGCTGTCTGCCAGCTCAAATGCTTCCCATTAGGCAGTGGAGAGCATGAAGCTTCCAGCAGGCTGACTGGCTGCAGCAACATGCAATCACCACCACTCATACATACGGGAAACTCCTGAGAAGAGCTGCTTTCTATTTCATAATTCAATCTTTTATAAAAAGGGAGAATTGACTGCAGCAAGCCAAGTCACTGAGCTACCACTGCAAGGATCATTAGAGATTCAAGGCCGCTTTAGAGGGATTCACACTCACACATAAGCACAGAAACAATGTCAGGGCCTGAGAAGTATCTTTACTTCCAAGGGAAAACAGGAGATAGAGCATCTATTTGTTCATCTACAGAGTCAGCTGGCCAGTAACCGCTTTCACCACCAAGGAGCTGAGCGTGAACAACATGCTCGGACTGTCCAGGCAACACACTGTGTGCTCTCAGCTCCGGCCTCACGAAGGTCAACTGGCGTGACTGTCCCTCCCGCCCCTCCTGCACCTTCCAGGCATCTCAGCCAACTCTCCTCTCCAGGCTCCGCTGTTTTCCACAAGTTAGATGGTAGGACAGGACAAATGTAGGTCAAAAAACAAGTCCTAAAGCCTTGATAGTTCAGAATTCTATAGTTCTCCCAACTGCCATATCCATTTCCAACTACCTCCACTCTCCGTCCTTATGTATTGGTGAATAACTTCAACCCTGCAAAATTTTAAACATCTGTGAGCGTCTACTTGTTCCAGGCACCTGGACGACGCACTGAAGATGTTAAATTAAAGATCCATGCCTCACATTCTAGCCAGAAATAGATGCTAAATTAGGCACTATAACACTAATAACAATCATAAGAGCTTCCATGCATATCTGTACAAAAAATGCCATGGGAACCCAGAAAAGAAAAAAGTATATTAGGGAGAATTCAAAAATTTTACAAAGCAGATAAAAACTAATCAAGGCTACAGTAGCTTGTAGGAAGTGTTCTCCTAACAGGAGAGGGGAGAGCAGCCTGCAGCAGAGGGAACAGTACACACAAAGATCTAGGTGCATGAAAAGGTTTGGCAAGCAGAGGAAACAGCAAGGACAGATGGCTTCAGCTAAACAGAAGGAGCTTTGTTTTAGTCCATTTATGTTGCTGTAACAAAATACCTGAGCTTGGACAGTTTATAAAGAAAATAACCTAACCCAGCTTGGGATTCTAGGGCTAGAAATCTATTCAGGATAGTCCAACATCCAGGAAGGGCGCCTCTGGGCTGTGACACATGACCGAGAAACAGACAGGAAAGCAGGTGTGTGTAGACAGGGTACATGTATGAGAAGGGAGTGAGGGAGCAGGGAGAGGCCAGGTTCAAGCTTTTTCTAAGACCTTCCCTCCCAGGGACTGATCCACTCCTCCGGACTGGACCCCCTCCCCAGAAATGGTATTACCTCATCCATGACCTCGTTACATTTCCCTGGACCCCACCTCTTACAGTTTGTACCACTTTAACAGCACCACTGTGGGAGCCAAGTGTTGCATGACGTCCTTTCTAGAGCAGAGGTCAGCGAGCCTGGGCTCCGCAGGCTACTCAGTATCCACTGCAGTTACTCAGCCCTGTTATTTTACAGCGTGTATAGTTTTCAGGTTTTTATTTTGTTTTGCAGTACTGGAGTTCAAACTCATGACCTTGCACTTGCCAGGCAGGCACTTGTGCCACGGAGCTGTCTCCCCAGCTGTTATTTTACACACAAGCAGGCAAATATGAATAACTAAATGAATAGATGAGTGGCAGTTGTGTACCAATAAAACTTTATTTATAAAAACAGGTGGCAGGCAGCATGAGGTCCAAAGGCTTTTGTTTCACAGCTCATGCTAGATGGAGCATGACAGGGGGTTAAACAATAAGGGCAAACTAGAAACCAGGCTAGAGAGACGTTCTTAGGCATTACAGCGAGGCTTCAAAAAATACTTTTTTAAAGTAAAAGAATCAAATCATAAAATTTGCATGGTCAAAGTTACAACAGCAGCATAGAGTATGAACATTCTCACACTTTCAACCATTACAGTAAAAACGATTCCTTGTCTACACTTCACTGTATCATGACTTTTCAAATTGCACCTGGCATGGGCAAGCTTCTCCAAGTAAAATGCAGGAGTGGGATCCTTCTTGAGCTGGAAAATACACTGCACAGTGCATCTTAGCCTCTATTTGTTTTGAAGCACCCAACTCAAAACTTAAAACTTAAAAAAGGAAAGCCTTTCATTTCAGCAAAACCATTGCCTATAAACTAGCAAATGATTTGGTGACCATGAGAATCTCCCTAAAGCCTGATGACAAGCTCTAAGGCGCTGGTACTCCATGTTCGCTATGGGTCTGGCTGGAAATACTGTCTTGCTTTGATCAGTGCTGTCACACTCAAAAGGCAAGGGGCAAATGATAAGTAGGAGGAAAGAAAGATGAAACCCATGAAGATTTTGTTTCAAATTAGACAGTACAGTAGCGTTTATATTATGTCTGCTTTGTGTCAGAGACACTGCTGGCTGCTAGGTCAAGAGAGAGAGTGGGACGTGCAGCTCTCGAAGAGCCCAGAGTCTAGGGGAGGGGGCCAGTCAGTGCTATAAAGGGCTAGACTGCAATTGTTCAGACTTCTTGAGCTACACAGCCTCTTGCAAACACTTTACCCTGCAGTTGCAATGTTAAAGCAGCCATGAATATAATGGAGTCAGGTGAGAGTGATAATGTCCTAAAAAATTGTAGTTGTTTGTAGACCCTGTGTCTACAGGAAGGGAGACATCAGATTCTTGGCCCTGCCTGCTGTGCTGTGTCCCCCACCCCCCGTTTGGTGCACTGAGCAGGCAAAGGAGTCTGGGTGTGGTGGTGTGTTCCTATAATCCCAGCACTTGGGAGGCAGGAAACAGGAGGATCACTATGAGTCAGAGCTGCCTAGTGAGACCCTGCACAAAAAAAAAAAGAAGGGAAAACATCAAACGCAACTCAAAACATATCACATCAGGGCAAGAGAGATTGCTCAGCATTCTAAGTGCCTGCCTGGCAATTGCAAGGGTATGGGTTCAATCCCCAGTACTGCATGCCCTGCTGGTTCTATGCCATGCTGGCCACTGAAACCAGGCATGGTGCCATGTGCCTGTAATCCCAGTGCTGGGGAAGCTGAAAGGGGAGGATGACCATGACCTTCTGTTACATTAGAAAGTAAATAAATCAGGTCAAATACAAATGATATTCAAATACTGTCAACATTTCCTCAAGACACCCCCTTTTTGATCAAAGATGAAAGCTGACAAAGCTTAAGGATGTTCCCTGTACATCTGAACAAATTAATGCCCTTTCACAGGGACTATGTTCCAAATATTTAACCACTGAAGCAGCACAGGCTAAGATCACATCAAACAGATCTTTAAAACTCCTTGGGGTCATGAGTGGACAACCCAAATGCCAGTCCCACCACAGTTACTTAACATGTCTCTAGGTGTGGGATGGTGGGCAGTCACGGCATAATTGTAAGCGCAAAATTGCCACTGAGAAGAGAATGTTTCTGGCTCTCTAGATGAAGAAAGCATGAATTAGAAAACATCAGCTTCCTTGTGACATGAGAACTCCAGAGGCCGGCCCAGATGAATTTCTTTAAACAAAGCCAACTCTTCTGGCCAGCTTCAGTACAGTCAGCCCTCTGTATTCATGGACTCAACTACCCAGTGATGGAATTTTTTTTAATTACATCTGCACTACACATGTATGGACTTTTTTCTCCTGTCTTCATTCAAATAATTTGTGTTGTGGTAGGTATTATAAGGAAATAAGGGATGCTTCAAAGTACACCAGAGGGTGTGCATAGGTTATATACAAGCACTATGTGTGCCATAAGACCTGGAACCATTTCTGTGGTTCCTAAGCACCTCGAAGTCGCATGCATTCAGTCACAATAGGTATTCATACAGACTCCAGTGCACAAACACTACCAATTGCAAACACAGGTTTTCCTACCCAATCTACCTCCCTGCTGTAAATGGGACATAAAAGTGCTGGTTACCCAAATTACAGTCCAAGGTCAACATGAGATTAAGGTTTGTATCTGAAGGTAAAATATTTCAAACCATTTTCATGGCTCCCAACTTGGATTTGCTGTTGTAGGAGCGGCCTCCCAGCGAGGGTCCACTTCATGCATTTTAACAGCTCCCTGTGGGCTCCCTGGTCCTGGGGTGGTGGTGCGTGGCTATAGTGGAATTTAAACACTGTGATCATAGGTCACTGTTGTAGCAAAATTGCTGTGGTAACAGTTTAGTTACTAGAAGAAGCCTAATCGATGAAGACCAAAATTGGTCTGACACCATAGCCACTGTCCCATCTCCGTGAGTCCAATTATTTTGCTAACCATATATATCATTTCTCCCCTTTTACTCAAAAGTGACTCTGACATATGGTTTGTTCTTTTCACTAAGGCTAAATACAAAGTAAGGAAGGACTTCACAACTCTTACCTTCTCCCAAACTGTATTTAGCATTTCATTTTCACACCACATGAAGTTAGGCTTGGCTTGATCTTTCGGTGGTACTGAGGACCATGCTGGACTAGGTCCTGCGGCTGAAGTTCACTTTCAAACACTGCTGATTCTTTTTTGGGGAGGAGGAGTGGGGGTGGGAGAATCCTCTGGGAGAGTAGGATATTTGGGTGAAATTTCACCAGGTGTTTCACTCCATCTCATTTTTTTATGGTCAGTCAGTCCCTATTCTCCTATTATTTGTTTGATAAGTGAACTTGTACAAATTCTGAAGTCTAGAATGCTTGTATATCTGGCTAACAACAGTTAGGCTGGTTATGATGGTGACAGTGGCATCTTCTATAAAGCCCCTCCACAGGCTATTGTATTAGATTTTTATTGAACATGACAAACAGAAAGACAGACATGATGAACATATTTGCCAAAGAAGACACTGTCTCAGAAATCTTCCAGTGCTGACTGCCCAAGGCTGATACATCATGCTGAGTGACTAGGTTAGAGTTAGCCAAGACAGAAACACAGACTTGGAGATTCTGAGTACTACACGCTTGCCTCATGACCATCCTCCTCCCCTCCTTCTCTTCCCTGCCCTCTGACTTACCATAATGCACTTGGAACTTTGTGGTTGCAATTTAGCCTCTCTGTCTTTTGGATACTATGTTAATTTTAGTCCTAGAAGTCACTAACATTCTTGCATTCCATGAAACAGGCCCTAAGAGGAGCACATTCACCAGATTATCGAGTCCCAGAGCATATAGCGCACAGAGAAGAGTCCACGTCAGGTGGACACCAAAGGAGGTCATTCAGAAAGGAAGATGGGCAGGGGTCTGCTGAAATGAGATTCAAACTGAGAAAATAACATGACTAAATAATCACAGGACATTTCATACTGTGCATGCTAAGACAGACGGGGAGTGCAGGGACCCATCGTTCAACTGGAGAAATTTAATATACATTGAAAGGAAAACACTGGATCTTATTTATCAATAATCCCCTATTAATTCTCAAGAGCATACTATATATTCACCTTAATACTATCCCATCTGTATGTGTGGAACAGCTTATTTGTGAAATCTAATAAAAAAAAAGAAAAGGTTTTTTTCTCTCCCTCTTCTCAGCTTATTGAACCCCACAGAGTGGTATTTCTAAAATTACCCATTCCCTTACTTTCCTTGTTATCCACCAGATAGCAGCTTCCTAAAGGTCTTACAAAGTGTTTTAAATGACAGCACTTCATTTAAAGGCCATTGATGAATTTTTCAGATAAGAAATGTACAGAATTCTCTCTTGATTCAGGTTCTCAGAGGTACAATAAAAATAAAACTACAAGCATGTCTTGGAGTAAATATAATGCCCATAATAAAATTTCAATGTTTTATAATTAGCAACGCACTTTCACTTATACTTACATAGACTACTTCATTTAAGCCTTGTTGAAACAAAGAAGTACAGGTGTAGCGGCACGTGCCTATAATCCCAGCACTGGGGAGGCTAAAAACAGGAGGATCACTACGAGTCCCGGCTGCACAGTGAGACTCTGTACCAAAAACATAAATGAAAAAAAAGAGAGAGTGAGAAAAAAAAAAAAACAAACAAAAAAACAAAGAACCAGTAGCCTTGTTTTCCTTGTTGGAAAAGAAACTAAATCTATATAACAACTAACTTACAGATTCAGGGGTTAAACCCAGTA
The DNA here is from genome assembly GCA_004027915.1 of Capromys pilorides. Classification (NCBI taxonomy): domain Eukaryota; kingdom Metazoa; phylum Chordata; class Mammalia; order Rodentia; family Capromyidae; genus Capromys; species Capromys pilorides. The sequence continues at coordinate 9,299 of PVKN010044332.1, forward strand.
TTATTTGGAGTAGCACAGGCTTCTCACTTTTAGTTAAAGGAAGTGTTAAAAAGCACTAGCCCAGACTGGAGAAATAGCTTGGCACTCTAAGTGCCTACCTGGCAAGCACAAGGACCCACGTTCCATCCCTGGTACTATAGTCTGAGCTGTGTAGTAAGACCCTGTACCAAACAAATAAATAAACACAAGATTTTTTCAAAAATATTTAAAATGTGCTAACCCAGTCTAGGACACTATATTGAATTCACGTTAAAACTACACACTAAAAAACAGAATAAAACTTTACATGCACGCTAGGTCTCCCTCTGTCTTAAATGTATGGAACATAGCTCTCAACTACAAAAGAACTCAACCAACACAAAACTCATTCACCTCATTCATTAGAGAGCTCGTAAAGACCCTCATGAAGTCACACTTATTTATACAAAATCATAACGTGCTCGGTTGTCTGGTTTCCAAGACCATAGAATAGTAGAAAGGAAAACTATGATGATGAAAGCATGAACTAAGTGCAGGCCATTGGAGCAGTGAAATCAACAGCTGAACATTAAGGACCATGAGATGAGATGGAAGAACTCAAATACCAGAGGAGCTAGGATGCGTGACAATGGCCCACACCCCCAACAACCCCAGCAGTATTTCTGGACAGGACAATAATTGCTGCTTATCATAATGTTCCTAAACTAAAAATTACTCATTATATCATTTGTGGAAATAGAAATCATTTTTAAAAAGATATCTCAAATTTATTCAAATAAAAAATACTTGATGTTCAAAGGGATGTTCAGAAAATTTGACCAACAAGGACTCCA
>PVKN010044333.1:0-10106 GCA_004027915.1 Capromys pilorides
TCCTAGGGTGAGTCTTTGGGGAAGACAAATGGCTACGCTGACCTATGTGTGTGTAGGGGGCAGCATGGTCCAGTTCCCACCCTCTGATGCCCCTCTGATGCTACCTGTTTAGCAGCAAGTGTTGCTGGCTAGTTGTCAAAGACCAGTTCTTATGGTCTCCTCCAAAAGGGTAATAATGTTTCCATTTAGGGTTGAACTTTGATATCTGAGAGAGCCTGCTGACAAGTACAAAGTCCATATATCAAGTCCATTGAATCTGTTGAGTCTGTATGATTCCCTTATATATGCTGGTTTTTTTTTATTATTCACAATGAATACACTTGGCGTTTTGAAGTTAAGACGTCTGTCAAAGGGACCTTCAGTTAGTGACCTTGCTGATCAGGATCCTTGCTGGTTCCTTGGTAGCCTGGATGAGCGGTCCATACATCTAGGATACATGTGAGAGGTTCCTAGGAACTATCTATGTAGAAATTCATGAGTTGAGACACAAGGGAAGAGCCATGGACAAGGGCACACACTTCCAGGTCCTTCCCTCTGTGACCTGCCTCTTCCAAGCAGACCCTACCTGGAATACGTGAGTCTTTGGGGGGACATTTTAGATTTTGACTATTACATCAGCCCAATGTCACCCTGTGTGTAAAGATTAGAGAGAGGCTTTGTATCAACTGCCCTTTATGTCAGACGTAGGGTAGCTACTTTTTTCTGCTGTGTCTTCTACGGAACTCATTCCTCTGCCCATTTTCCAGCCTTGCAAGGCTGCTGGGATCAAGGCAGAGGGGAGGGCGCTTTGCAGGGCCTGCTGCTGCTGTGATAACATAAGTCACAGTGCTGCCCTAATTGCCATCATTGTGAAGACAGCAGGCCTGGCACATGGGCTCTCTCAAGGCAGCTTTCCAATTAATCTTTTCTTCTCTGATTAAGCCTCATGTCCTGTAGTTGTTGTGGTTGGGGAGGGTTGGTGTGCAGGATGTTTGAAAGAGTTCTGTGTGAGGGAGTAGTGGAGGGATTTGGGGTTAATCATGCTGACATTATCTCTGACATGATCACTTTGTGGTCCGGAACATCTCAAACAATATGGAGCCCATTACCAGCTTGGGGTCCGTAGGGAGCCCTTGGTTTGCTGGGCTTGTTGGCAGTGTTTACATTCATGTGTCAGAGGAGGTAAGTTGCAGGTGTAAGTCCTGGGGGGGGGCAGGGAAGGATGGGGTGCTCCCTGTCTTGGTGGAAGCAAGACAAGTACTGCATTTTGCTGTGTGCTGTGTTGTCCTTCATGAACTAAATGCTTATTTATTATAAACCTATTCTGGGCCAAGCCCTATGCCTGGAGCTGTGCTATAGAAGGGAACACAAGAATACATGCCCCACTGTGTACCCAACACATTAGATCTGGAAGAGCAAAAGCTGCTTATTCAAATTATCATAGTAATGAAGGTATAATTGCAGACTATAAGAGACTCTCTGCAGGTATGGGGCAGTTTGTTAATTTGATGAAGTAAACACATGGCACATACCACATAGATGACATTACTTTAAACACCTCTTACTAGTAACACATTGAACCCTCAAAATAAATCTATATGGTATATATTGCTATGTTTTACATTGTTCAGGTGAGGAAATGGAGGTACAGAGGTTGAACAAGTTGCTCAAGGCACACAGATACTAAGTGGTGAGGCTGAGCTCCATCCCTGCAGAGTTTCACTTTCCTTCCTGCCCTTGACCACTCAGAGTACCCCTTCTGCACAGAATGTTAGGGGTCTTTCTCTGTCCAGGGTTTGGGCAGGTTTCCTCGTGAGTTACATTTGGTGCAAGACTGAGAGAAGGAAAACGAATCAGACTAACTAGGGAAGAAAGAGGTTCAGGTGGAAGGAAGAGCACAGGAAAGGACCTGGCCAGAGCATGAAAGGCAAGTTGGACAGGAAGACAGCTAGGGAAGCGTGGCCTGGGATGAGTCTAGAAAGACAAAATGGACAGTGTTGTGGGCTTTTCAGGTGATTTTAAGTAATTCTTCTTATTTTCCCTCAGGAAAATAAGGATCCATAGGGCAATGGCATGTATGCGGGTTAGCGACTTGAGAAAGATTGCTGCAAATCTGAAGCCAATGTGTCTAAGGGACCAGGTACCAGGTAGGATGAAGGCCTTTAGAGGATGGTGGTGATGGAGCTGGTGATGATGATAACTATGGCAACAATAATGATAGTTACTATTTATTGAGTGGTTATTTAGTGTCAGCAGTCTACTAAATTCTTGATTATAAGTTTCTCATTCCATTCTCACATCTACCTGTTGTGTAATTAAGAATATTTTGCATACAGTTTACTCCAGCACTTAGGGAATTGGTTGGTGAAATTGGCCCCAGAGCTGCCTGATCCCAAAGGTTGGGTGGTCTTTTCCTCCTGATAATGACCACTTCTGCAGAGAGATGAGCAGAGGGACCACATATGCCTGAAGATCATTACATGCGTATCTTGGAACTTTTTATCATAAATGACCTCATTTAATTCTCATGAAATCTAAGTGAGCCATACATTATAGGCCTGACTTGATAGATCAGGAAATAAACGGTCAGATAAGTTGTCTACAGTACCAGAGATATCAGAGCCTGGGTTTTAACCAGATCATCTGGCTACAAGAAAATAAGATGTCACATCTTCTGCAGAAATTTCTGACACCCTGTGGTCTGCATTTCTAGCCCTCAATGCTGTTTACTTTGGTTGATACATTGCACTCCCCTGCCACCACCTGTCCCTTCCCATGCTGCAGCATCACAGTTATGTTCTTTCCTGTAGATAGGACCCTGCCTGCCCCAATGTGTCATGCTTGGTCTCTAAAGCAGTTTTTGGGACATAAGCCAGTGGTCCATGTGAGAATGGTGGATGGGATTTCATCCTGGTGCATGAGAAGTGTAGTTGGGTGGTGGATATAAAGAAAATTATCCCCACCTTAGGAAAGAACCCAATATTTTTGTCTCGATGATTCAACCAAGTGAGAAGCAACTTGCCTCTGAATGTTTGTTCATACTTTGTTTTTACAGCATGAGTTATTTTGGGTTAATCCTATTACTATTTGAAACCAAAAGCATTGCAAACAGGGGGCTGCATTTCAGACTGGTCCTCAGCAACCTTTGTGGAGGGAGGAGAAGAAAGGGGCGAGATGAGGAAGGAGGCCATGGGTTGAAGTGCACAGATGGGGTGAGGCTGAATCACTGGCACTTCTTGCCCTTCGACATGTGCAAGCTTTTGAACTTGCTCCTCGCTTCATTACTGCTGGTTTTTGGAGTATAATGGCACTTTCCTTAGCTGAGTTTAGCTGGGCTTTGGCCCACTAAATTATCACCTAGCCTGTCCCTTCTTTGTTCTCAAAGAGAATGCTTGTCCCTCCAAAGGACGCTGTTTTAAAAAAAAGTTTCTAAAAGTCCAAACTAGTTGATCTGCAAATGTCTAGATCTTTGATCTTTTCAAAAGGTACATTCTGTAGGTGGCTGTGAAGAGGGACACCGGTCAAGTAAAACTCTGTGGATAACTCTTATTTTATTTCTACACAGTCTTTGGAGACATAAAGTCCTCACACTGTCACAGAGCAACATCCATTTCCTGATCCTCCTGCCTGGGACATGAACTCAGTTTTATTCAAGTTGTTGCAGGATGAAACTGAGCCCATGGCCACTCAGGTGGGAAATGAATGATTTGTGGTAGTTTGGGTAGAGACACCAAATCCCTGATCTGGGCTGGCCTTGTTAGGAGTCTGGAGGAAGCTACAGTGTCCTTTGGGTAGACTAGCTGTGTTCTTCAGGGACGCCCTTCTGGGAGAAGCTCAGAGAGAGCTGTGGCCCATGGCCCTCTCTGTACTTCCACGCTGCTCAGTACTGGGCTCAGTATTTAGTGTGCGGGAAGGAGAAAGATAACAGAATATCTGTTTGTGGCTTCATAAATTTGCTGGGAGGACCTGGGGCTTCTGTTTTTCTGTTGAGACTTAGCTAGGAGTCTTGCTTAAATCCTCTGGCATAGCACAGCTTGAGACCCTCATTTATTTGTTTATCTCTGAATAATATGTATAGGATAAGCCAAACCAATGGCGCTTCCTCTCCTCCTCTGCACATGTACCTTCCCTGTGTGACTGTTGTGTTCTCTCACTGTGAGTCTAGGCACAGTCATATGACTTGTGTTGGCCAAGAGTACAAGACAGAAAGGATGGTGTCCTAGCTCTGAGTTCCTGAGCTCCAACTTTGGGTCTCCTGCATGCTTCCACTCTCTCTCTCACTTGAACTGTGCCCATCATAAAGAAAACAACTGGCCTGGACCAACGACTGCTCATAAGAAGTACACACAAAGGACATGAAATAAACTCACACCCAGAAGAGGTGGGCAGAGAGCAACCGGGTCAGTCCCAGTCATATGAGCAAGACCAGGTAGGAAAGCAGACTTCACATACGCAGACAATAAGCTCCACCCATGGAACATCACAAGGTTGAGGTCTTCCTTAACTGGCATTACCTGAGAGATAGAATACAGACACATCAGATGTTACCACTTGTCATCTTGTTCAGTAACAGATTTTGTTTGTCATATTGCAAAACTGTAAATTATATGTGGGTACAGAAAGAATAAAAGCTATTAAAATAAGCAGACTTCCATTGCACTATACAAACAACACTAAGAGATTGGTTACCACCATTGCAGCAGCCCCTTATAATGGAAACTATTATTGTGTCCACTCAGATGTGGGGACCAAGATGAAGAGAGATGAGCGCTGAGCCAAGATCACCTGGGCAGTACAAATCTCAGTGCGTTGAGCTCAAGACACAATGCATGGAGTCAGTCCTGAAATGTCTGTTGGATGAGTAATCAACTCTACTTCAAATTAAATTTCACTGAATAAGCCTGAAGCAGATTAAAGTAAAATAGCACATCTGCCTTAAGTGAGCTTAAGTGAGAAAGATGGCTAGTCCTGGTCCTCCAGTGCTAGCTGGCAGCCTCTTTGTGTCATGCTCTTAAATACTTTACATCTATCCATTTTGCTTAATTCCTTGGTGGTGCCCCAACACTAACCATTGGATTATCACGAGTAACAAGAACACAAGCCCTATTGTGCTTTAAAAAAAAACCCTATAAATCAGGTTTGCCTTATTTCAAAATCTAATTCAATTACTGGGAAACTATACCTTGTGGACGATTAAACTGTAAATTGTCAGTGTCCACTGTGTAGATTCCTAAATGTGTTCTCTGCCATAACTCACCGCTGTCCCTGCTGTGTGTTGTCCCTAGGCTTGCTCAAGGTAGGGAGCATTCTGGCTAACATACACCACATGAAAGATATTTATGGTACATCTCAAAGCTGGAATGTCTTCCTCAAGGAGATACCAATGTATCATGCAAAGCCTTAAGATGTATTACACTCCTCTAAGTGGAAAAGTCCACTTGACTGATCTCTCTTTTTCTCTTGCCAGAGCTCAGGTAGTGGAACATGGAATTATGAAATGTGACCTTTCTTGTTTTCCACAAAAATAATTTCTGCACTGTCTCTTCTAGGTTGAGGCATGAAGGCTACAGGCTGTCTTTGCATGATGAGTTTCTCAGGAAAGCAAACACAGAACTGTGGGGCTGGGCTGTGGTGCTGGCAGATTTCAAGATGGTTGAGCCTGAGCCGGCCACCCACAGCCGTGCAGAGGAGTGCTCACTGGCTGGAAGACTTTCTTTCTTCTGGCCAAGGCAAACAGCAAAAGAAAGGGGCTGAATCTCATTGACTGAGTCATTGTTTCCTCCACAAACATTTATTGAGTGGTGCAGTGTGCCAGCAGCATTCAATAACTATAACAACACAGCTGTATTTGTCTAGTTCTTCACAGCTTATAAAGCATCTTTCTAATAATTCTCTCATTTGCACCTTATTGAAAACACTCATGAAGTTGGCAGGGCTGGAACAGTGTGGTCTTTTGAAAATTACCAATAACGATATTTGGCTTTAATTTGGTGATTCTTATATACCAGGGATTACATGCAACACTTCATATGTGTTATTTTGCTTGAGTTCCAAGGGAATCCTCTGAAGTGGGTATTATGACAGGGCCCCCTGATTATGACACATTGTATGTGTGTGTGTGTGTGTGTGTGTGTGTGTGTGTGTAGAGAGAGAGAGAGAGAGAGAGAGAGAGAGAGAAAGAGAGAGAGGTTGAATCCAAGCCTCACATAACTTAAGTGCCAGGAAAATGCTCTATCATTGGACTATGTCTATAGCCCTTATCTCAGGACAAGGCTTACTAAATTGCCTAGGCTGGCCTCAAACTTGAGATCCTCTTGCCTTATTCTCCAGAGAAACCAAAGCTTTAGGAATTCATTGAATTGTCTGTGACACAACCATCAAGCAGCAGAACACGGGTTCATACCCGAGGCTTTGCCCATCGGAGGTCTGTGTACCCAACAGCTGGGCCACTCAGCCAGCCCTGGAGCTTGGGCTTGCTGGCTTCTCTATAGCAGCTCCCTTTACAGCAGAACATTTTTGGGATGCGTCCTGGCATTCTTGCTCCTGTGACTTCACCTTGACTTTCTTGTTTGTCCATTAGAAATGAGAAATTCCAAGAAGTGTTTTATATTTGAGAGCATCAGAGTCCGGTAAAATGAGCCCAATATTTTTTCATGAGTTCCCCAGAAAATAAAAAGTACAGCATCATAATCATTGAAAATATTGAAAAATTTCTTATGACTACTTCAAAAAGATTTCTTAGGTGGCACAGAACCTGGCTCCTTTGCAAGTTATTCTGTACATTTCCAGTTTTGGAGGAACCTCTCAATGTGGTGACCCGTCCCATCCTGTGGAGATCTTTGGTGATTACCAATGGTAGTAATAATTTCTTCTTGTTTCAGAAGAGACTTACTGCCACTCCAAGAGCATCCCACAATCAGTATTTTATTTGCTCCTTGTAACCACTTATGTTAGATTCTTGTTCGCAGGTAGAAATCTGCAGTTAGAAGATACTAAGAGTCTTCGTGGGAGGCAAGGCTATTTCCTGCTGTGGTAGATTAAATCCTTGCTTATGGCCCTTTACTCTTATGTCATGATGTTTATAGTGACCCCTTGGCAAAGACTTACAACAGAAACAGCAAACTTCTTTGCCCCTTGAGTTTGGGCTTAGCTAAGTGACTTGTTTGGGGAAATGAAGTGTTAGCAAATGTGACATAAATATAGGCTTGACTTTGCACACCTGCCAGAGTCACGATTCCTGTGGGTTGCTATGGTCTTTTAAGACTGCATCCCACACACACCTCATTGTGCCTTGTAGACAAAGACCAAATCAAATTCAGTCACTGGTTTTGCATGCAAAACACATGTGAATGCCAAGTGCCCTGAGAAGCCACACCCAATCAGCCTCTCAAGGTTTGCTGCTGACCCAGTCTGCACCAAGGCTGTCTCTCCCTTGGCCACAGCACAGATGTGGGAATCAGTGAGTGTTGTGCTGAGTCACTGAGTTCTGGGCTTGTTTGTTGTGTAACACTACTGTGACTCCAGCTAACTAATAAACTCAGAATATATTTGAACACTAAAGGCTGAGCAAGTACAAAGTTCAGGGCTGGAACAGAGAGAAATCAAGAACAATTAGTGAATGAGACATGCCTGGGGTTGAAGCTGTGCACAAGCCGTGTTTGGCTCTGGTGTCTGTTTCTCAGTGTGCATTGGGAAGATGATAACATTTTTTATTTTGTTTTTCTTAAAGTAAATGTTTTGTTTTGAAATAATTCCAGAGTTACTAAGATAATACATAGAGTTACTGAGTAACTCTCAGTTCACTCTACCACTATAGTAACTTGGTGTTATGGTTTGTATCTAGTTGTCCCCCCAAAGCCTCATGTAAATCATGAGGCCGTCAAATGCATGGCTCGAGGGACAGGGCCAAAGGACCAGGGCTGGGCTTGATGGACGTGGCCGAGAGAGGCAGGAGCCATGAAACTGACAGCACGTGTTGTCAGAGGTTCACACCCCCCTCACCCAGTTGGCAGTCTCTCGGAGGGATGGAGCTGATCATCCTGGACACGTTGGCACAGTGCCTCAAGGTCTTGCTATGTAATTCAGAATGCTTTAAACTATGAAACCTCCAGTAACTGAGCTAAATAAACCTTTTCTTCCATAAGCTTGTGTGTAGGGTATTTGTTCCAGCAACAAGAGTAACTAAGACACTTAGTCAAAATGCAGGACCTATTATTGGCACTATTACTATGGTACTACTACGATTAACTACCTTCTGGATACTATATGAATTCCACCAGTTTCTCCTCTCATGTCCCTTTTCTTCTTCAAGATGTCACATTCCTTTTGGCTGCCAAATCTCAGTAGTTTCCTTTGTTCTGTGGTAATGTCCCAGTCTTTCTTTGTGAGCTTTTTTTTCTTTAAATGTATTTAGTACAGAGTCTCACCATATAGATTGGACTCATAGTGATCCTTTTGTTTTTCAGCCTCCTAAGGACTAGGATTACAGGTGCGCACCACCATGCCCAGTCTCATTCGCCTTCTCAGTGCACCCCAGGTGCCATACCAGAACGGCAGGCAGGGGTTCTAACCCCTGGCCCCTGTGTCTGCCCAAGCAAGTGCCTTAATCTGCTGAGTTATCTGGTCAGCACTTTTTGTGTTTTAAAATCCTGAGAAGTTTGAAATGTACTGGTGGGCCAGGTACAGTCATGCATAGTTCTACTCCCAGCTACTCAGGAGGCTGGAGCAAGTTCAAGGCCATCCCTTAGCATGACCCTGTGTCAAAATAATGCCTTGTGAATATTAAGCAAGCACTCTACTACTGAGCTACATCCCCGGCCCCTTTAATTTTATTTTGAGATAGTAATTTTCTTTATAAAATTTCTGAAAGCATTTTTGAGTATATAAGTGACTAGTGTCCAGCATACATTCAAAAAAGTTAACTGGTAGAAGGATGACCTCAATTATTATTTGCTGAACACATTTTATCCACTTAAAGTGAATAATTCAATAGTTTATCACATACCAGCGCTAAAAAATGCCAGAACCCATTAGTAAATGGATCCCCCATTAACCTCTTCCCCCAGCTCCTGGAAACCACCTATCTATTTTCTGTCTCTATGGATTTACCTATGTTGGATTTTTCATATTAACAAACTCATATAATATATACTGTATGGCCTTTTATGTCTGAGTTCTTTAACTCAGTATAATGTTTTTAAGATTAATTCATGTTGTAATATGGTTTAGTACTTTGTTCCTTTTTGTTGCAGAATAACATTCTATGGTACAAATATACCATGCTTTGTCTGTTTGTCAATAGGTTTTTCAAATTTTTTAGCTATCATGAATAATGATGCTGTGAACATTTGTGTTTAAGTTTTTGCATCAACACTTGTTTTGATGTATTTTGAGTATATATTTATGAGTACAATTGCTAGTTCATATGATGGCTCATTTTTAACTATTTGGAGGAGTGACCAAAGTTTTTTCCAAGGTGCTGAAACTATTACACATTCCCATCTCTGTCAGCAGTAATTCTAACTTTCCCATGTCTTCACCAACACTTGTTATGATCTGCTTGCTTTTGTTATAGCCGTCGTGCTGATGAGCATGATGAGATATCTCAGTGTGGATTTCTCTAATAAATAATGTTGAACACCCTCTTTTGTGCTTATTTGTTATTTACATACCTTCTCTGGAGAAATGTCCATCCAGATTTCTCATCCAGTTTTTAACTGTGATACTTGCATTTTAATACCAAGATGCAGTTGTTTATATGTCCTGAATATCAGTCCTTTTCTAGCTGTGTGATTTTCAAATGTTCTCTCTCATTCTGTGTGTTATCTTCTATTTTTCTTTACGGTATCACTTCCAGCAAAACTTTTAAGGCTTTAGTTTTAATTTATCTTCTTTGTTTGTGATTTGCATTTTCATTGTCATGGGTGCAAGCTTTTGCCTAACTTGAGGTCAAGATTTACTCCTGTGTTTTCTTCTAAGAGTTTCATAAGTTAAGCTTTAATTTAGTTCTATACTCCACTGTGAGTTAATTTATGTGTATGATGGAGGAGGTCTGACTTTACTCTTATACATGTTATCCAGTTACTCTAATGACATCTACTGCAAATAATGTTGTTATCACTGAATGG